>CAEFZY010077228.1:0-69810 GCA_903066815.1 Brachyrhaphis roseni
GATCGGCGCGGCAACGACGATCTACCGTAACTCACCACACAATCTTAGAACGACCAACGTTTTAAGATTGTCCTAAGGGGAAAAATAGGAGCAAAAAACCGTGTAGTGTGAACTATTGCATCAGGTAGTCGGATGTGCCCATCTTCTGTATTTAAATCTAATGATTACTGAAGGGCAACATAGTATACAGACTTCATAATCTGCACTCTTTAGGATGAATGCAATATTTATTTCCACTTTGGCTTTATGTTGTTTAGTTTTTGTTTTTTTTCCCAAGTACATTTTTTGTTAATGGAGACTGAGAATCTATTTTATTTCTGTTTTTGGTTGTTTTGTTTATCAGTTCTAGTCTTAAGTGTTCTTTTGAAAATAAAGTGTATCCATCTTTGACAGGAAATCGCATGTATTATTACGTCATTTCCATTAAATCAGTGTAAAAAGGTCTTGAAACAATATTATCGTTTATCGCAATAACTTTTTGAGACAATTAATCGTTCAGCAAAATTTGCTATCGTGACAGGCCTATTACTGATAAAACTTTTAAGGAAAGTGATTCATTGCTGTCTTGTTGCCAGGATAAACTGTAAGTCAACCTAACCCACAAATGACTTTGAATATAACAACATAACACCTAATGGGCTCGACAGGCTTGTTGATTCTTGTTAAAGAAACAGGTTCCAGCTCTAATAGACTTAATGGTAATGTGCTTGGAGAGTCTGCAGGTTTAATTTGAAAAGTTATCCAACCTGGTATTACTCCCAACATTACCTGAAATATTTAGAAAACCCTCCAGATGTATTCATTTATGGCAGAGCTGGGAAATGTGCCTCTCAGCTTCAATGTCAGACATTACACAAGTTCTATATTTATCATATTTGAGTAAAATGTGAAATTGCCTGTTTAAGCCTGCTTTGTCATAATGATATGTTAGGTAGAAAGGGTCAATAGCATGAATTAAAGCAAAATATTATTTTTCATTTTTAGATAAAGTTGCATGAAGCTAGAATTAACCTGAGGAAACAAGTTTCTGTTGCAGAGTGTTAAAAGGAGAGAGACACCAAAGATTTTGTGGTCAATTTCTAACTACTGTCTATTGTAAAGCTGTTACCTGCTGATACTTGCCTTTCTGTTGTGAAAAATCAAGGCCATCCCAAAGGTAAGAGAGCAGCTGGTGTTACACAGCTCTGCTGTTCAACAAAATACTTTAAAGAAAGAAACTTGGATTACAGATTTTACATTTTAAGCTGTCTTTAGCATCTTAAATGATCGGTTTAAAAAATTGAGCATGGTTTATCATTTACTAACTGTAAAAACCCACAGCTGTAAATCCTGTAGAAAACTCAAACCCTTAACTGTGATATGCCAGAGACTTCAATGATAAGAAATGCATCAAACTTCTAGTTTTTGATGAGTCTATTGATCAAAAGAGCATTTATTTATTTTTTATTTTTTATTACTTGTGATGTTTTTCTTTGACATGTTTGGCACCACCCTTGGACTGGGAGCGTCATCGTTACTGTCGGTGCACGCAGTCACCGAGGCCACAAAAATATGGGCTACATGCAAACGTCCACAGAGTCCTAGTGGGCTGGTACCAACGTTTACGCCACTCTGGCTTCATGGTCGCCTGTACTGTAGAGTGTACTGAAACGCCAGAGTTAGGATATAGTGTCATTATGATGTTTTGGTTCAACACATTCAAGGTTTGTTTTCGCCCTGTGGAGTTTTCTATTACATCTGACTACTATGGGCGTTACTGCAGACATTTGTCTTATATTTCCTTGTGATATTGTTTCACCTCACTACCGTCTACAATTGATTTGACATTTAAGAAAAGGTGTCCGGTGCCGCAAACGCAATAGTTCAAAGCAGGTGATAGGATCCTAAACACAAGCCTAACAACCAGGACAGTCTGGAATAGGCCTTGACAATAAGTCAGTAACAGTATGTATCAGTACAGTACTAATTACAGAAACGTAATCGATACTAATAGATGATACTTCGGATAGAATATTCACTGAACTCCGATTCAGAACCACACAGCTTTCTGGGGGATGTAGGCCGAGGAAAGGCTTTTAGTCACTCAGCCTCTCAAGGCCAGCTAAGGTAGGTTGGTGGCATCAACTAACTCACTCTTTGGTTGCTTGGCAACAACCAGTTAAGTAATATAGAGCAGCACTTTCAGGTTTCACCTCTGTGCCTAATAGCTGCTTTAAAAAAAAACTGCGTGGAATGAAAACTGGATGAAACAGGAAAGGTCACGCTACCAGTTTGTCAGTATTTCAGATATTTAAAACAAAAACACTAATCAATCGTTTTCTATGTCGACAATTATAAATATGGATTGATATGAAACACTTAAATTGCGATATGTTTTTCAATCTTGTCCTGCCGTAGTCTGGATGATATCCAAATAGCAACATAAAATATAATCGCTGAGCTACAAGTTTGTATGCTATAAATAGTTGTACAAGAGAAACTTTTCACTTCTTTTATCTGTAGTTTGGCATTTCCAATAATGCTTCACATGAAAAATTATTCTCTCTTATTTTCGCTCTCTCGTATTTTCCACAATACAGTTTTGAACATAATTTTATTTTTTTGCATTTCATCACCACTTCACTTGGTTAGAAAGAGGACTAGACTGTTGCCAAGGACAAAGTCCCTGTTGGTGACATGAAATCACCAGCAGAAAATGAAGGTCCACCGGATTCCTGCTGGTTTGGCTGCTTGTTTTAGAAAGACGGTGACGCAATGACACCAGAGGAGAGCGAATGTGAGTCAGAGGTGACTTTGGGGTCGTAACGGCCAGCCTTGTTAACATTGCTGCAGTGCTATGTTTTTGCGATAAGACGTCAGGACACTTTCACACCTGCAGCCAGACTTCACCCTAGGCTCAGTCGTCTTTTCTGCGTTCCGCAGAGGTGTGGCCCCATTTCCCCAGACATGAAAGGCATTTTGCCTACAGCAAAATGACTTTCAGTCTTACATTTCACTACTACACTTTTTAATCTTGAAAACAAATATTATTATGCTACATTTACATTCATTTTAGTGAGATTTTTCTAGTGTTGCAAATTTTTTCATGCTTTTGTTTTGACACCATCATCCAGATTTTTCCTCTCATGTCTCAAGTTCTATTTGTTTTGCATTTGTTTCTATATTAGGCAGTGGACATTTTCAACTTCAGCAGCTAATGTTTTTTTCTCTTTTGTTGACCTAGTAAAAGCAGGGCTGGTGACTTGATAATGGGAACAGGGTGCGGCTCATTAATTTTGACACCAAGTCGCTGTTTTCTGAGACGCAGGACAGTTTTCTATTATTTAAAATGGGGCGGTTTAACAACAGATAACCTCCAGGGATGCATCAGCAAATTGCATCTTACAAAGTCAGCATGGTCTGTGAAAGATTCCTATTGTTTGGTTCCTGTTGCTAAACAAATCAATGGGAGGAAGATTCATTAGGGTTATTAACCATCAATGGGCAGATTTACTGCTCCGTGTCTGCAGCTCAGACTCTTCTCCCTGAAGACTCAATATTTCTGCAGAGCCAATTAGCTTGATGACGTTGTTGTAAAAACCTTTTTAACTTCTAGAGCTGCCATTTGTAAAGTGGCAGGAATGGTGTTTAGATCAATTATGGATTTGAACATCAGTGTCTGCAGCTTACACACACAGTAGTAAGGTATTTGTTGTCTTGTTGTGCATTTCTTTTATCAATATTTTCTGTATTATTAGCGATAAGTCATTCATGATTTAGTTTTGTGACTCTGGCAGCTGCCAGAAAACCCTGCATGTCATAATCCACTCGCAGTCTGCTGTAGGCGGGCGTTTGGACAGCTGTCAAGTGGTGATGTGAGGGTTCAGAGGTTAGGCATCTGTTACATCAGCCTGCTTTCTGTTGTTCATGCTTTCTATAATCTTGGAGCCAAATAAATGTTTTAGCGAACAGCAGCGATTAAAAATGTTACATTAGAGGCATCATGTGATGATTGGACTGTGTTCATGGGATGAACACGGTCTGGAATCAGACTGAAGCTGCTTTATTTTTGTGAATGGAAACAGAGCGTGACATATTGCCTCTGTTAGAACATGTCAAGCCAATTTTTTATTTCAATTTTAAGGGTGCCGACCCTCAATTGGTCTGAGTGCGCAGTAGTAATTTATGGAGCAAATGGTGCAGAGAATGTCACAACTCTCTCCAAGAACTGTGTGTTAGGAACAGCAGTTTTTATCCAAACATTAGGCCGACCATTGTCCAGTTTGGAATGCTGGGAGGATTTCCTGCATAGACACAAACCCCAACTACAGATTTTCAATAGGTTTGCCTTCATTACTGATATCACTGATAGTTTTTCGATTGCGTGTTCGAGTTGAAAGTCTTCCTAGTAGCAGATGTGGGCCTGGTGGTCAACTAAAATGGTCCTCTTTGAGCTGCATTGTAGCGGTGGTTACCACTATTGTCTTGTAGCAAAAGGGATCTGGGCTCAAATGCCAGTCTGGATTGCTTCTGTAGGGCATTTTTGATGTTCTTCATTTACATGTGTGAGTTCTCTCTGGGTACTCCCAAAGGAGAGACGCATAACAGTGACGGACTGTTATTCCTCCACTCGCCCAATGACCGCTGGACCGCACCAGCGTCTGGATGGAGGGATTTCTAGTTGTTATAACTTGCTGGTGTTGCTCACATCCTTAATGACCATTTTCTTTACTTCCCTTAATATTTATTCATACTACAAGCCCAAATAGTTAAAATATGCCGATGTCTGCCTTCACTAAATTATGTAAATTCATCACAAGCCTTTAGAGAAAGCCGTTTGACTTACCTTGAACCTTTCTTGTCTGATACCTGTTCCAGTTGACTAAAGCGATTACGCTAAGTGCCTAGTTCACAGAACAGTATTGAAATGTTAACTGCAAATAATTTTGCTCGTGTAAATTGTTGCTCACAAAGAGCGCTTTATTCCACATTTTGCAAAACAATTTCCTTTTATCACTCAGCTCTTGTGATCAAATGATGTTGAGATTTTACGGTCAGGAGATTTTGCTAGTAGTACAAGTGCTACTCCAGCCTTTATGGCTTTGTTCTATTTTTTTTTTTTTTTTTTAGTGCTGGTAACCTGTGGGGTGAAGTATATTTCTTTAAAAAATGTAGGTCAATGCTTGAGAGGCAGTAGCTGCAGGAGAAGACTGCTGGCAGTGCAGATTAGGAAAGTAGATGTGAGGAAACAATTATCGAATATGTGTGGATTAGACAAATTTTCTCAAAAATAGAGAAACAAATTAATTTCAGATATTCTGAAGTCTATTCTGTGTTGCTATTGGTGTCAGAGGTATTCTGTCATAAACCAATTTTCTTGAAAAAAAAAAATAGAGCTATATTGTGTTATATTTAGACATTGTTGACTGAATCTTAATTAACTTTTTCTCTCTGGTGCAAACACTATGACATTAACCCTGGGCTACAAACGTCTCCATCCCCTCCTGCTCCTCATGTTGTTTTTTCATGCATATCTAATGCTGACTTTTCCATTTCCCTGTCCTCCCCAGATGCGGTGTAGACTTGACTGGTGACTGGTCTGCACGCTCGCCGCTTCTCTCATTCCTGGAGATAGTCAAGTTGGAGGGGGGGCAGATTCCTGCGTTCCCCTCCTCTTAGTCTGTGTCTTTGTTTGGGACAAAAAAACCAACCACTTGCGCCTGGAGTACACGACCCACCCTGTCTCGTCGTTCCTGTCTCAGCACAGCTCATCCTTTGACTGAGGAGATCGCACGATCTGCAGGAGATTCACTTTTAACCTGCTGATCCCTCCCGGCCCCGCCCATAATCCCCCGTCGCCATGGTGCTGTCACAACGGCAACGAGACGAACTGTAAGTTGTTAATGCACCTCTCTTGAGATTTGCACAATTTCAGATTGAAAACTTGAATTTGTAAACTGTTCTTGCCTCAAGTGACAGTTCACACGCTTTCTGTGATGCGTTTCTGATAACACTGTGTGAAAAGAGCGAAAACTGTTTTTATGAAGAGTTGTGGACAAATTCATGTAGTTTGGTTGCAAAAGATTCTCCACACATTTTGTTTCACAAATTTTACTGATCCACAACATGCTTACATTTACACAATATAGAAAATCACACATTGTTAGACTTCTTATGTAGTAAACTTGTAAATTGGGCTACTTTTATGAAAGATACTGAAATCATGAGTACATGATTTACCAGAAAGAATATAAAACTTCACTGCTGTATTTGATTTCTAAGGGTTTTTTATTTGGCCAATATTTTAGCTCTGATTCCATTTGAGTTTTTCTAAAGTACACCTAATTTATGTGAAGTTCTTTTGTTTTGAACATTTTTGTCAATATGTTGTCAGGCAGTGCCATGCCCTCTGCTTCAACCTGTCTAATCAAATCTGAGGTCTGAACATGCAGTTGCTGCTGATTTGAATCTCATGTTTCTTGAATCTGGTCAGAAACATGAGCACAAATAACCAACGTCAAAGAGACTTAATATCACCTCAAGCAAGATCTGTCGGTGCAAAGAACTTATAAATAGGATTATTAGCTTGTTTTTCCAAACTAAAAAGATAAACACCTCTTAATATTGCGATTCATTATAAAGATGGACCTCTCTCTGTGTTGAGGCAAGGGGATGTATTGACACAGGATGTAGTTTATTTCAGGAAATGTTTTTCTTGTTCCTTCGTCAAAGAATCAATGTGTTGTTGACATTTCCGGAGCCCTCCTGAGGCCCGAAGCTCAAATCTGTTGATCCCTCCCTTGCACCAAGAAACTGTTATGTTTACTGTAGGGCTGTTGTAAATTATTATTTTAGTAATCGAGTATTCTATTGATTATTCTTACAATTAATCGAGTAATCGGATAAAAAGAATGGATAAAATATTGGTGAATTTAACATAACAGCAGTGTTACTATCGGATATCATCAGTCCAATTTTTCATATTTGAGCGTCCTTAACAATTACTTTCTTGTAGTTCAGAAAATTAGGTTGCAGACAAATGCTCAAAATGCTGTCATGTAATCTATGGATGTTTCCTGGTCAGAAACACATCTGACAGTCTGGTTAGTAGATGATTGGAGACAAAGAGGCAACATTGGTTAGATTTTGAGCTGATGCGGTTTGCTTTCACAGTGCACTGTCAAATGAACCAAAGCTTTTAAAAAAACCTGTGCACCCACTTGCCTGTGGTGGTGCTGCACCAAGTACTACTGACTTAAACGTTGTGAAAACCTATTAAGAAGACATGAGAGCATTTTCTTTATTATAGAAATGTCAACAAAAATTGAGTTTCGTCAAACTTTAGCGATGGTAGGATTTCTCTCTTGCTTTGGCAAAATACCACAAGCTAGCGCTAGACTCGCATGTTTGTTTTGCTTGCATTTACCCAGAATGCCCTGCTTTTGGGGTAGTCTCCGGTCAAAAGGCATTCACAATATTCATTTGAACCGCACCAGAGTTCATTTCATCCGAACTTAGACCTAGGTTTGTAGAGAGTTTGCATGAAAGTTTGATTGCGTATTTCTACTTGTCCAAACAAACCAAACTTTCTAGACAGATGAACTAGATTAGATTAAAGTGGACTAAAGAGAGCTGGTGTGAATGAACCCTACGATCCCAATAAGATGCATTGAATTTGTGGTTGTATTGTGACAAAATGTGAAAAAGTTCAATTTGTTTAAATGCAGTGAACTGAGTCCCGCTCAGTCTGTGGGCTTGGCAATTAACTCCTGATGTGTGACACCAAAAGTATAAAACAATTGGATCTTAAAGGTTATAAGAGAGATTTGTTTATGAAGAATACAGCAGAAATAAGTAGATGAGTAGACTGTTTTGGTAAATTTTCTTTTTTTTTCACTCCGTCAAAAGAAAAAAAATGCTTCAGCGTTCACATGACAAGGCACTTCACATTCCTGACAGTGTTTCAGTGTATCTGTGGTTGTTGCCTTGCAAAGGTCTGTTGGTATGGAGGCGCCTATTGGAATGCTAATCATCGCTATTCAGAGGAAGTGTTGAAGATCCCCACCACCACCACCAACAGTCACAACGCCCCCCCTGCCTCTCTAAACCCGGTTCTTAGCAGCACACGTCTTTGGTGCCATCGCTCACAGGAAACACTTGTGGGACCGCTGGAGTCGCATTCAAATGGCCGTTGCGTTTCACGGAGATGTCCCTGCTCTCAGTTGGAGCTCTCATTGATCGGACCATAAAGCGACCCTAAGATTGAGTTTCCTGACTGGCTCCCTCATTTTGGTATACAAACCCAGCAGGCTTTTTCAGTGCATCACACAATAACTGTTAGATTGCTTGCCATCGCACCACATCTTTCTTTGTTTCACTTTTCTTAATTTGCTTTGACTTTAACACACATTCAGCTAATAAATTTCCTTATTTTTTTTTCTCTGTTTTGCTGTTTCCAATAACTGTTCAGTTTGGTTCAGAATGTAAATTTAATCCGCACAGATATAGAAATCAATGCATTGCTCTTAATCCCACGTTTTGTTTCTTGAGGTTGATGAATTGCTCTTCGCCACAGAGTTTAAGTTCAGCACATCTTAAAAAGATAATCTTTGTCCTCTAAATCGATGTGATTTTTGTCAGCACCACAGTCAGCTGCTGTGTTGGTTCAGCATCTTCACAACAACTCTATTTTTGCCTGTTTCAACCAATGAAAGCGTATTTGTGTTTCTGTGTATGGTCAAAGGACTCATCCCTGGCAGCATGTTATTGAAACAGATGCATAATACAAAATATCTGCTCTCCTAAAATACCCAGGGGCAGCCATGTGCAAATGGGCTCTTGCTTTTGTGGCTCCTCTGAGTGTTACAAAGAAAGTCCCTTCAGCCACCTCCATTTTGTAGTCAACAAGATGCGTCATGTGAGTTGTGTTCGCCATCTTTCTCCTGCAGCGTATGCGGTGTCATAATGGCTATTTAAAGATTTAGATGTAAAATGTTGGAGAGGAGTCACTTTCTTCAACCTGGGACAAAAATGCTGGGTAAAATCTACGCTGTAAAGATCATCCCACCTTAATCTGTGGCTCCAATTTCTGCAACTCTCTAGAGAGGTTTGTGGATTGTTAAGTACAAAAATAACAAACACAAAAATGGGTGGAATGTAGTGAGAAAAACTACAGCGGAAGAGCTGCATATTGGGTTGCTAGGTGATGGGCTTGCGTTGCTAGGTAACCAAGCAGTTCCCGCCGATTGTGACTTAGTAATTAGAAGATTTTTCAAATGGTTCGTTTTCCAGACACCAAAAAAACATTAACTTATTGCCAGAAAACTGCTAGGCATATTTTATTTATTTATTTATTTATTTTTGCTTTTTTTGTGCTTTGACTGTTTTCTAGAAGCGGTGGAGACCCAAATGAATTTAGCATAATAGATCCCCTTTAAGGAATACATTATGACAATATCAGTGATATAAGTAGGTTTTAAAATTCAGTAAGACTGACATTACATGTGGCGTAACAGGCAGTAAGTGGGATTACCATTATTAAAGTAGTTTTACAAGATGGAGAAGTGATTATAAATATTAGTATGAACTTGATTTGCATGATTTTCTGGTTGCACCCAAACATATTTGCACTTTTAAACAGTACATCAATGTATTATAGTTGAGAGACATCTATTAGAGTCGAAGTAGTTTCTCATAATACTATCAGTGTTTTATACAGTGATTTTGCGATGACAATAAATGTATAATATATTGTGCCGCCCTAGTATTAGATAACATTGAGTGTGTTCATTTAAACCAGGGTTCTGACACCTTTCCAATCCAAAGAGCCATTTTTGCCCTAAGTACAGCTAAATGAAACTCATGTAGAGCCACAAACGTGAAGACAACTTATGCTCAAGTTATGTAAATAATTAGCAATTTAATAAAGATCTGCCTTATTGTTACATTTCTGTGAATACGTTTGTTTTTTTTTTAATTATGTGCTTCATTTTAATCTAAAGGTGTTTATGGCTGTCATAGAATAAAAAGCATCACTGTGTGCTACACAACCTTCACAAAAGAAATGTTTTGGTGTGTACTCCACACAGCTGGCTTTTCAGCCGTGTTTTTCTTTACATCTGCCACTGCAGGTATGTGCTTGTCGTCTTTACAACAAAGAGCAAACATTGCATCCATTGTTGCACCAACCAAATCCATGCTTGATTTAAACACTTAGTTTTTTTTTTTAATGTCTCTGGGCTGGTTCCCTTTGAAGTTTTCTCCTGGCTTAATAGTTGATCCCCCTCTGCGATCTTTCTCTTATTGGAAAGTGAAACTCTCATGTTCAGCAGCTTCATGAGAGGTTTTCTCCTTATGGAGTGACCTCTACCTCTTTCTGCCTAAAATAATGTGATTGACCAGCTGTGTGGTCAAGCAGTAGCTGTCCTCAGGTCACATGCGTCTTGTCACTGTAATTATTCCTGTTTGACTCTGCAGATAACGAGATGGGTCTTAAATTTTAGTCAGTAACAGATTTAACAGGGATCTTTTTATAACTGAGCAGTTAAGCAAACCTATCATGAGATTTCTGTGTTGTTTTTGTGTAACTTTCTCTTTGAAGTCATCAGCTGTTCAGTAGATGCTTAAATTAGCTCTCCACCAGTCTACTTTCCTTCATGCTTCGTCTGCTCAGCTGAAAGCGCCTCTTGTTGCTTTTACCCTAGAGCCTTTCTGAATCTGTACACTGATTATTTTTAATAATAATGATTTTTTTTTTTTTTTTTTTTTAGATTAAGCAATCAGCATTTCTGTTACAAGTTTACTTAGGAACAACTCATTTTCAAATGGGCAAACACGTTCGATCTTAGGTGTTCATATTTCTGTTAGTTTGTTTGAGCACTTTGAAAAATGTTTCATGGTTCTTTTGGTCCTGAATAGAAGTAACCCAGTCAAGCACAAGGTGTTTTTTTAATGACTAATTTAATATGCTTAACATAAAATTAACAACCAAGATTAAGTGTAAGTCTGATCTGCAGGTTTATTTTTGGTTTATTTCCACCTTGGATACAAAATAATCTTGGTTTGCTTTGAATATTACACAGCCTGTAGGCCCGAAAGGTGAAATTACGCTTGTTTCATCAGTAGTTAACTGGATTAGCATTTTGTTCAAACCTGTTTAATATTATCTGTTGGTTGGTGTGTTTACAGACTGAAAATAATGGAAATTCTTAGTGCTATTCCCCTTTGCAGTGGGAAATATGAGTTTTTCGCCACGACTTGGACAAAGATTTACCAACTCTGATCTCTTCCAGATTTGTGTATTTCTAGCATTGAAGTAAAACTGAGAAATGAGGAAAAAAAATACTGCAAAACCAATAAGGCATTGCAAAATTAACCCTATCAATCACTGTGTAAATATTATCCACCTATTTAGTTTTTTGACATTTTAAAATAATTCATATAACTCATTTTTTGTCTTTTACCCAGAAGCTGGTGATCATTATATTTTTCAGATGAGTTTATATGAGTCACTTAATTGATGATGTTGATTATTTAACAGGAAATGGGAGGATGTGACGCAGTTCGGCTGACTCACCTCCTTTCTCTGAAGGATGAGCTCACGCGTCTCTCTTCTTCTGCTTGTATCTGTTCATGCGGCCGTTTCTGCTGCCTCACTCATCTAAGCTACATCCGTAGCACAGACCCCAGCACTAATGTCACCCACATGAGACGGACAAGCTTTACTCAGACCTTAACGCATCCAGGTCGACAATTTTTGAGCCATTCGCGAGCCTCCAAAGCTGTTTTTATGTCCTCACATGGACAGGCCTTTTATTTCACTCAAGGGAATCGAGATTCATAGTTATTGTTCCACTGTTTTGTTTCACGCCTCTTGTGTGTCATCTCTGTCCACAGCTCTTTCTCTCCATCTTTCTCTAACTACTCATCTAGCTGCTCGTAACCATGGAAACCAGCTAGCTTGCTCCCCTTCTGTCGCCATCAGTGAACCTCAGTCTGGCTGCCTTTGTTTTCTTTCTTTTTTTAATGCAATCAGTGGCGGTTCTGTCTTTTCAAAAATACATATTGATGGATGGGATGCATTCGCCACATTCAGGGGGAAACGATGTGTTTAGGGAGTGGTGGGCTCGCCTTGTCGGTGCTTTTAGCTCTGTAGGTGGGTGTATTAATGTGTTTGTGCGCTGTGTTGTTGGAACATCAGGAGAAAAATTAAACATTTACCAACATCAACCCATTCTCTTGATCTGTCTCTGAATGTGGATTACATATGACATAAAAACTTTTTTTTTTCTATTTTAAGATTGACGTAAAGCTACTTTTTGTTCGGCTCTCTCCTCTGTCTTGTGACTTACTTTTTGCATCAGTTTCCTACATATTTAAACACTTTCTCAGACATGCTGCAACACCAAGGCCTTTCTTTTGCTTGCATGCAGGCTGCAGGTAACCTCCTGCTAACCTTGAGCTGTAACGAGGTCTGCTCCTGTTGTCATGGGGATTCAGGTAGTGGTAAGAAGAAAGGGGTTTTATTGCTGCACGTTGCCCAAGTGGGCATGGGGGGCACAGACTGGGCTGGCAGATTGTGGCTCTTCATACTGGCACCGCAAAGCGTTGCCTCTCTGACAGCTTGTCAAGGATCTTCTGGCGTTAATGGTCTGTGGAAACATCGGAGGGCAGGAAAATGTTGGGTTGCAGAGGAAAAATTTGCTGTGATGCCTTTTGTATTCATTGTCTCGCGCTCTCTCTTTTTATTTTGGTTTCAGAATTTTCAAGTTGAAAAGAAAAACCATAAAATAATTGATCAGAATAAGCCGGTTGAAATTTATAACTGAAAGTTATGTAGCTTTTTATAAAACTGAATGACTCATAAAGAACCAGAGTGAAAGAAAATGTGAATTTTGAGGTGATCTCATAGTAAAAATGTCTTGTATTACAGATAGTAGAGCATTAGCCTTATTATTCTCTCTCATCTTGCTGACAATATTATCCTCTTCAGCAGTTCATTGAAGCACTATGTTAATTTTAGCATATTTCGTGTTTAGTTTTGACTTGTTGATGTTTTGGCTTGTTGCATAATTCATTGCAGTTCCAGTTAATTATGCACAGACAAAGCCGACAGAGGAAGTATTTCTGCTGCTTTATAAACTTTGTGCTTTGAATGTTGTGAAGTTTAATTACAGGTGTTTCACATGAGATTTTAGTGTTTTAACCAGAAAGAAAAGCATTATAGGCCAGTTTATTTCTATCCATTTTATGCATTCAAACACTAAAGGAATGTGAAATGTGAAACAAACTATTAATGGTTTTATACCTACAGCTTTTAATGCAATTTATTCACACAGCAGCAGTTTTGGATGTCAAAGTGGGGCTGCTTTGTGAAAGATAACTTTAGAAAATCTGACATCAGGAACTTTGATAATTTTTGAACTAGAAAAATCCAAACTCTGGATGCAACATGAGCTCAACAAGCAAAACAAATCAGGTGACTAAGCAGTCACCTGATTAGTTTGTATGAACTACAGCGGTTCATACAGACTCAGATTGGTTTTAGGTTTAGACTCCAAAAAGCTTATTCACGTGATAGTGGTCCAATAAATGTAAATCTTATTTTAGTGTATATCACATTGCAAATTTCACCAGATTTTCTAAAGATGTGCTTCAGACACAACCACTTTTTTATTATTATTTTTATTTTTACATCAAGCTAATGAACATAGTACATCTTCACTTAATAACTAATTAGGAAATGAAAGTTATTTTTTTATTTTGAACATGATTAAAAATACATTTTATGAACAAGATTTTTTTTACCGTCCTTACATTACCTGATTATTTTTGATCTAATAATTTTAACAAATACAGAACACATTACTATAATTTTTAATTTTACTATATATGTTGAAATTATGTTAAATCTTTTACAGTGATAACATTAAAATTAATTTCTTAAAGGAAACGTACATGAACAAACCAATGTTTTTTGGGAGGGGCAGGGGGTAAATAGTCTTTGTTTTCTTGTGTGTTTTTTAATTTAACCTTTATCTTTCGGTTTGGCGCTTTTAGTTGGTGGAGGAGTGGCACTATAAATAATTCCCTTTTCTGCACCCTCATGAGAAACTAATTAAATGGAGAATAAAACCTGACCTGGTGAGACTATGTGACTTAAGCCTCATTAATAACTCTTGGTAAATTGAACTGCTGCTGATTCTGCAGTCGTAACCAAGCCCTGTGTGTCTGTGCATTGAATGCATGTGTGTGTTATAGGTGGAAGCTCAAGAGACTTAAAAAGAAAAAAAAAAAAAAGGAAGAGTGAAGGCAGCTTCCCCTCTCCTGGCGTTCAGCCGTGTCTGCCTACTCTATTGTCTGCACTATCTGTCCATCTATCTTCACATTTTTGAATTTGCAGGCCTACCGCTTGAATCCCCGCCACCTTTTGTGTCTTCGAAGTGCTGCTTTTGTTTGTCTGTAAACCTGAGCCTGACGAGGAGAAGCACCAGCTACCCAGTAGCCAGAAGCTTGCTGGGTTTGCAGGGATTATTGTGTCTGCCAATGATTTTTGTCTGTTTCTTTCTCTGTGTGGGGTTGGTGATGGTGAGATAGAGACACTGGGTTTCATTTTCCACATATATACACCACGGGGAGTTGTCCATTTTCCTTGTTTGCCCAGAGCAGTAGGAACTCATTACAGAAGCTAGACAGATACGCTCTGAATTTGTGGCAAACTGATAGAAATATATCTTCAGTAGAGAGCATGAGAGTGTGTGTACATGATGCTACAGGCAATGCCAGCTGGATTTGTGCATGCAGAAGCATTTGGATTTTTTTGGGTGATCCAATCCTGTGTGGCGGGGGGGAAACATGTTCAATTTGCATCTTTGTCTGACACCTTTTGCTGAACGTGCTCATTTTCTGTCTTTGTTTTACAGTTCTGAATGCATTTCCCATTAACCAAGTCGTTTCTCGTGGCACTTTAACCACTATCTAGTCTGCTAATCTGGGGAACTAATTATGGCTCCTCTTTGTCTCTTTCAGAAATCGAGCAATAGCCGATTATCTACGTTCCAATGGATACGAAGAGGCTTACTCCACTTTCAAGAAGGAAGCGGAATTAGATAATGTGAGTATATTAAAAATGGACACACACACATCCGCCCTGCACCAACAGTATGTCTTGATTCCCCATTTATTTCTCATTTTAGTCGACATGTTCTCTAGTGTGACCAGGAGCACCTGCACCCAATTAGCCTGAGTTGTGTGATGGAGGGGAGGGGGGCGAGGTGCAGCAGGGTTTTAGTAACCAAGCTTGACACAAGCTTTTATTCACCTGAAACTTATGGGTTTTTCTTGCTACCAGACATGCACACATCTGAATTTTCTGGTTCATTCCAGGTCTCTGGTTTGTGAATCTTTGACTATTTTAGCTCATCCCAATTTTTCTTTAGCACTGCAATATACAAAGATGTTAAAAAAAATAAATAAATAAAATTTGAACCATTTTGTTTTTCTTTCTTGAGCGGATGTTGGTAACTATTATTGAGAGCGGAGATGAAATGACACCTTATGAGAGATCAACTGCTGGAAAACGATTCACATTTCATATTTTTTTTTCACATTGTCTTCAGCATGTTAATGAATAAAGTGATTAGTATTGCAAATACAGCTTTTCCTTGCTGTGTATATTCCACAACAAAGACTAGAAGCTTGAAAGGATGAAAAAAAGCACATTTAATATTCTCCATCCAGTTCTCTTGTGAACTGCTGAAAGCCTTGCTCTCTCTTGCTTTCTTGAAGCCTGATCTTTTGTGCTTCCTTTGACTTTAACAAAAATACAATGAGATTAAATTAGTTTGAAAATTCTTGTAGTGATCTGTTTTGTTTTTTTCTTGGATTCTTTTTATATATGAAAAGTATCAAACATGATTAACATGAGAGTAAGCATGTTCATATTCCAAGATATGAAAATTTTATTAGAATTACAATAGCATCTATTATTTTTGCCCTTTGCTCTCATTAAAATTTATAAAGATTGTTACTTAGATGATAGAAATTATAGCTTTAGAACAACATAAAGGAGAAATACAAAGCTTTAACTAAAAGTATTTTTTAGTAGCTGCTGCTCATTGCGTGACAATTCTTTCTAATATATTTAGATCCTGTTTCAATCGTCGGCTCACCCTCGTCTTTTCAGCCTCATATAGCAAGCAGTCTTTCACCTTGCCTCCACGTGATGCTCTGCTGGTGTGTCTTTATCCGCTTCCCTCCCAGTCATTTTCCATGTGGCAGCTCTTTGGAAGCAGCCTGAATAATAGATGAATGGCACAGAGGGGATCATTGCTCCCTGTTGGGTTGTAGCACTGAGCCACACACCTTAGTAGAGCCGTGCCAAACAGCCAAGTGGTTTAGCCCCATATTCCTGACTCCTCATCATTAGGCTTTTTACAATATTTTAGTTTGGAGGGAAAATTTGATCCACTTAAATGTCCTTCACCTTGTGGCTACTTAAGTTGCAGGTTGAGGTCAGGGCTTATCAGTCTCTTTAGCAGAAATAATTAATGGAAGTCATTCTCCATTTTTTTTTAATTTCCTAGATGAAAGAAAAATGCACATACCTGCATGCACAGGAAAACACACATATGTTCATCATCAATTGCCAACCGTCTGGCAGACTGCACTGTCTGGCACTTGTGGTTCAGTTTGCATCTTTGTGTGTGTTAACATCCAGGCAGATGGCAGATTAGATGATTGAAGACTTGTCCAGACAAAATTTCCTGTTCTTTCATATTGTTTTTCTTTTTCCTCCTTTATTACCCCTCCTTATGTGTCTTTCCTTTTTATAGTTTGGGTCCTTCTGAGGAATCCCCATTCTGTCATTAGAAAGTGCTCTAGATAGACATAGAGACTCTGGTACTGCAAGAAAATCTTCTTCTGGATGATGTTGCTTTGTTTAGAGCAGAGGGTGTAGCTGTGAAGTGGGAGCACAATGTTAATTTTCCCCCTCACTGACGCTGTAGCTGTCTTGTCAGTGTGGGTTTTTGATGCTTTGATAGTTTGTAGCACCCTCAAGGCATTGGTAGACACACAGAGAGGTATTGGATCTGTTGTTTGCTCAACATAAAACAATACCTCCTGTTGTAGTATTAGTAGGATGCAACCTAGTATTGCACAAAGGTGAGAAGGGAAGAGATCTACCAATTAGAGAGGTAGATCTCTGATTTGTGATTATGTTAAGTGCTGACCAGAACTCTTTTCATCTAAAGGTCTACAATTACCAACATTAAATATATATTTAATTTTTTCTAGCTTGAAAATTAAACTGCTCATTTCCACTGAGCAGTACAGCACGGGTTGTTGTGGTTTCCATTGTAAAAGCAGTTCATACATCACCTTTCCCTTGTAGAGCCATAGGACAATGGTACAGTTAGGGCGGAGCTATCAGCGTCACACAACAGTTCATTGACTGGGGAGGAGAAAAACGTCACTGCTTGAGACGTACAAGTGTGTCCAGTTTGTTATCACAGTCGTACGACGTTAGTTTGGGTTTAACTAACCCAGTGAGAGTTTAACATGTGGTGGAAATATTTTCCTGAATACGATGGACCATAAGATGACATATTGAACCCCAACGTACCGCACAGTGGAAATGAGACATTAGAAAACCGACTCCCCATCATCAGAAAGCTGCAACTGTATTAAAATCCTTCAAGTTATGGGATATGGCTGTCTGAACAAATAAAACTCCATTAAAAGGAATGACAGACTGTTACATTTTAATGTGGTATTTAACACATTAAAATATCAAAAGAGCCGAATCATAATATCCAGTTAAAATAAAAAATAAGACTCCCCACCTGGTATTTGAGATGAAAAGCTTAAATTTGCTGTCAGAAGTGTTGTTAGATAATTCATGTTTTATTATAAGTCTCTAGAGATGCCCTATAAATCCTGTTTGTGATCAATCATTAGTGGGACCAAAGGTGATGTCACACTGTGTGATAGAGGTCTTACAAAGCACTACAGCTAAACTGGATTTCTGTCATTTCAGAACAAAACCAGCATAAGAGTACTGAGGTTGAGCTTTAAGCAGTCTTTAGCATCGGCATCTAATGATAAGCACTGTTAGCATTACTAACAGTCTTAGTGTGTTCCCTGTCTAACAGGTAGATATCTAAAAATACTCTTTCGAGACCATTAGAAGTGACTTCTTCAATTAGATAAAATCAAACTGCTTTGTAAAATGTTCTTTCTCAGTCAAGTTGAATGGCCCACAACAGGCCGATCACTGGTCAACGCTGTCAAAGAATCACTGGATTTCTCAATCTACCTCAAATGGAGGTTAAGTTTAAGATGTATAAAAGTGAATGTCAATGTTAAAGAGTAATGGTTTTGATTTATTTTCACTTGAACCCTCTCACTTTGTCGCTTTTATAAAAACTGAAACTTTTTTTGGTAATTTGCTCGGCTCATTTTAACCAAATTTCCTCAATGTTTTCAACTTTGACTCATATTTCCTCAAAGGTAAAAACTCTAAATCAAAGTATCTGAAACGGCAGAGCAAACCAAGTTGTTTTGAACACAATTTAAAAATGTGATGGGCACGTCGCAAAATTAGTCAACTAAGGCCACAGCTAGTGACCAGCTCAGGGTATTAGCCTGCAGGTGGAATCAGACTTGTCTGCCAGCGCTGCTACAAGTTAACTTCCACCGCTGCCTCTGTCCTGGCTGTGTGGCAGTAAGCTGCCTAAGCCTTTCTGCAAGAGATTAGCTTGTGTGAGAAGGATTAGGACTAGTCCCTCAGTGTGTGTGTGTGTGTGTGTGTGTACATATAGTATAAGTGTGTGTGGTGTACAGTAGGTTGGCAGAGTCTGGAAGCCAGCCTCGGTCTGTGTGGAGTGTAAATAATTCCCTGTTCTCTTTTGCTCTAGCTGCAGACCTCAACATGCCACTCCAGCTGGCCCCCGTTCCTTAGGCCCCACTGATTATGCTGAGCTCATGACTTTGATTGGCTTTCTTTGTGTCTGATATCCTCTTGTTCCTGTACAGAATGAAGAACTGGATAAGAAGTATGCTGGCCTTTTGGAAAAAAAATGGACCTCAGTCATCAGATTACAAAAGAAGGTTTGTGGGGTGTTTTTCCTCCTCAAAGAATGCTTGTGGGGATTACAGTCTTGTGAACAGTTCGTGACATTACAGCTGAACACGGCACTAAAAAAAAATCATTGACACAAGTTAAAATAATATGTTAGGTAAAAGCTGAAGCTTGACCTTGATAACAAAACGTACTTTCCCTTTTTATAATTTATTTTAAATGTATTTTCCTGTAATGCTGTGAACTCTGGACAGGTGATGGAGCTTGAATCGAAGCTGAACGAAGCTAAAGAGGAAATCACCCTGGGTGGACCAGTAAGTCAGAAGCGTGACCCCAAAGAGTGGATCCCTCGTCCACCTGAAAGATACGCGCTGAGCGGCCACCGCAACCCCGTCACCCGCGTCATCTTCCACCCAGTCTTCAGCGTCATGGTGTCGGCCTCTGAGGACGCAACAATAAAGGTCAGTGCCCCTAAAAGGAGAGGATTCTGTAAATGTCAAAGGGAAAATTCAGAGTTTTAAGTGGTTTGTTAAAAGGTAATGACTGGGAATGTCCAGACAAGAACCTTTTGTCCAGTAATTTTTATTTGTCGTCTGATACCACGTTAGTTCATAAAATTGAAGCTATAGTTTTTTTAAGCATGTACGGGGCATAAACGTATAATAAAGTAGCACAGTACATTTCCAGAGTATTCTTCTTTGTGATTGGTGGCTGGGTGTCGCTTATCAGAGTCTCCAATGAAGTTATAGAACATTATAGAATGTTGCAGCCTTTTCTATCTGGCTTTCTACAAGATTTTGGGAACAATATTTCATTTTCTTCTCCATGAAGAGCATGATCTTCACAGCTTTTAGTCCGTTTCCGTTGCAGAGTTCTCATCCACAGTATTTACCAGGTCACATGACAGACAATTCACGAAGCAGCCGGTGTTGGTGTCACTGGAAAAGTGAAAAATGCTGATTGATAGGAAAAGGCAAGAACACTGACATGGTAATCATTTCAAAATGCCTTGATCGGGACTCAGAACACTTTTACTAATAAATTTCTTGGATGCAAGAAAACTCTGCGCAACTTTAGTTTGAAGAAACAAAGAATAGTTTTCCAGCTACAATGAGATCTGAAATGTGCAAAGACAAAAGAAAACATCTGCCATGTTGAAATAGCTGCAGCCTTAAAAATGTCAATGTGGGGATTAGGGATCTTCACAGTCGCATTAAACGGTTATTTTCATTAGTTTCGGTAATTAGCGTTAAAAACTGCTTGGTTGCCGTTCATAACAATGACCTTTCCATTTGAAATGAACACTGTGAAATGCAATGCATTAAGATGGAAGAGAAACTCCTGACATATTTTGCTCTTGAAGCAGATATTTACTCTGGCTTGATATTCTCAACACATTCCATATGGCAGCACAAGCCATACACAGTGGTATAGCAGTGGTCATTGTTGGAGAAGCCTGCCTACTGTGGTTTTTGTTGTACATTTTTAGAAGTGGCAAATTGTAAGATTTTATTTTATTTTTCCTGTTTTTACGTAAATAATTTTCATATGAACATTGTTTTCCACCAAGTTAATTTCAACAACATCCTACAGCATGACTATGATATTGTTCTCAGATGTTAAATATGTTATGGATGGGTGAAATTAAAAATTTTTTTACATCTTAATTTATATCTAATTAAGCAAATATATTTTCTTCTGGCAGTATTTATATTAGACTGAGTTAATGTTCTGTAAATGGTTGCATCCCATTTTTGCAAAAGGAATAATTCACAAGCTTTTCTCTCCCATCTAGTACAGATGGCACAGCTGTTGCTCTGTATGGATGATGTTTAGAAATGCTAATGTCTTTTAGTTTAGGATGTTTGCAGTAGAGGACACTTTTAAATGTATACTATGGTTTCAGAAGCATTCTTATCTCTTGTCTCTATTTTTATTTTATCTAATTTCTTTTCCACAGAACCTAACATTCAATTAAATGTTAGGTTTAATTGAATGTTGGTCGTTCCTCCTGTTATTTCACCTCCACTGCATTCCCTTCAGCCTTTTCTCCCCCTCTGCATGCACCCTGCATCAAAGATCTCTCTCCAAACGTCTGTAGAATCCATATATAACTCCGTCAACCTGCCTCTGGGCAACCTTTGCTGCAGCATCCCTCCACTGCCTCACTGCACAATCCCAATACTCTGCTGAGCTGTTTGTTATGCATCTATTATTCATGAGACAATAATAAACACTTGTACGTTTCCTACTAGCCTACACCCACACAGCAGGGATCTTTTCCTCAGCGTTTTGGCACAGTGATCCCCCCTCTACACCGTGCCTCTCAGCATCCTGGCTAATTTATCTTCCACTTAAACCATTAACCGTCCCACCATGAGTACCCACCTTCAGCTATCCGTCCCCTAGGAGCAGTCAGGCTCTGACTCTAAATTACGAATTCAGCCCTGCTTCTCTGCTCGTCTTTCCCTTCTTACCTTTTCTCCCTGTTGTTAGACCTGACTGTGTCCTACTTTCCACCTTAAGAGCTCTATTACATTTTCAAACACAGACTTGTTCTCTTAGAAACAGACTGAAAAACGCAGGTTGGCTTTCCCTGAGCCAGAATAGAGAGATTAAAGGAATAGTACTGCTTAATTAGTTAACTCTACAGGCAACAAACTGAGCTACAAACATAAAAACATGCAACATATTATTTCCTGTTGAAACAGTTTATTTAAATGTACCTTTTATTAACTTGGAAATCCCTTGAATTTACCAAGACTGCACAACTTTACAAATGCACAGTTATTGTTGTGTCTTGCAGTTGTGTCCGGAAGTATTCATAGTTTGTCCCATTACAACCTGCAGCCTAAATGTTGTTCCTAAACGTGATGTGGAAAGAAAATGAAATGCACTTTTCAGAAATAAAAATAAAATGTGAAGTATTGTGTATTTGTTCAACACCTTTTTCTGTGACTAACACTGGTGTGTGTAATTTCTCCTCGGTAAAAACCTGAAGACCAGACAGAGCAGGAAATTCATGACCAATTTAAGACAGGGTTAGAAGACAGGGTGTTTCAGGGGCGCTGCCAGGAATCTTGAGCCCCATGACAAAAAATTAAGTTGGGCCCCCTTGCTTTCACAATTTCTTGAGTCTATTTGACTCATAAAAAGCAGCACAATTTTAAAGGCTTGCAGCTGCCTTGCTTTCTTGTCATGACAGTTTGTTATGAGACAGATAATCTGTGAAAAGATGAATCTCCTCCAGCTCCTCCCTGACCTACTACTGACAGCTAAAGGTTGTGATTGACAGCGCTAAAACCCACCTCCTGCCTCTGATTGGTTGTTTCTAGAGAGCACTGGGAGAAGGCAGAGGAAATCAATTCTTAGATAATCTCTCAATATATTGACAGTTTTAACAAGTATGTTTTTTAAATATAAAAATGTTACACATTGTAGCTTTAATTTCACTTACCAAGGGATGGGTCAGGAGGGACATGGCAACAGAAGAGGGATTATTCTGATATGGTGGTTAGAGCTGCTGCTGACAGACTCATCTGTTATTAAGTGTGGTACAAGGGACAAGTTAAGATGTTGGTAGATCTTTTTTTTTTTTTTTTTGTCGTTATTTAAATGCTAGTGAAATGGAGGCAAACAGTGTGTAGCTAAGCTAACTGTGCTTATTGGTTGATAATTTCACACAGTCTACCCCCCTCTCCAGGAGAAATTTATAGCCCAGGAAAACTGGGCTGTAAGTTAACACTCTTGTCTTTTTTTCTATCTCTCCTTTTGAAAACCTGACTTTATTAATTTTCTTTGTTGCGTAGTAACTGCCGCAGTCTTTCTTGTCTTCTACTGACGTCATGTGCGCCAAACGGGAACGAACCATTTCATTTATATCCAGAGGGGGTCTTCAGTGCAAATATGGATGTGTGCTTTTTGGTCTGGGAGTGGTAACATTTATTTTTTTACTGATAAAAACAATTTAAAAAACACAATTTTTTTCTTATTTCTATGAAGGAAAAAAATATATTTTTGGTAGGACCCCCTCTCGGTCCTAACTTTCCCCCCTTTACGACACCCCTGAGATCTGTTAAGAGGCATTGTGTGTTATTTAAGCGACAGAATCTAACTTAGTTTGTATTCCCTAAAATGCAAATTGAATTTATTTTTAAATTGTAAAGATGAAAGCTATTTCCACTCTAATAATACACATTTTTAAGAAAGTACAGCTCTACAGGCAGAGCTTTTATAGCTCAGAAGCTACTGATGAATAATGCAATGTGCTGTACAAACACATTTTCCCCCTCTGCACTTTGCACCTCCTGGCCATCTGTAGCTTCCTTCAGAGCGAGCGCTACGAGGGAAGGGGGGACATCTCCTGTCTCCGTCTGCCCAAAATCCCCTCACCCCAAGAGAGAGACCAGAGGAAGGTTTATCCTGTGACAAACAGTCTGTCTACTCAAAAGCCACAGACTGAACAACTCTCTCAGGCTAAAGAATCAGACTCTCCACTGTTCACACCATATTCTGTCTGCAGTCCAGTTGACGGTGCCAGGCTTAGCACAACAAACAGTCTGCTGGCTTTTATCAGGCACTTCTTTAATAACAAACTGATTTGTTTTAAATGAATTTATCCAAAAAAAACATATTAAATTGTAGCTGATTAGTTTCATATTATGGAAATTTGAACTCCTCCGTACTAGTGAGCAAAGCTCAGAAAATGATAGCATTAGTGGTTGAAAATATTTCTGACACACAAATTGTGGCTGTCTAATTTGCGCGTTGCCTTTTATATTTTCATTAGGAATCGAAAAAGCATTTATGAATTGAATTAATTATAATCAATGCATACTGTGTGTGCAGGTGTGGGACTACGAGACAGGAGACTTTGAACGCACACTGAAAGGCCACACAGATTCTGTTCAGGACATCTCATTCGACCAGACTGGCAAGCTGCTGGCGTCCTGCTCTGCAGACATGACTATCAAACTGTGGGACTTCCAAGGCTTCGAGTGCATCAGGACCATGCACGGTGAGAGGATGAAGAAGCCGTTTCCGCTCTCTGTGCGCACAGTGTTGTTGTTTCCAGGTCACTGCTGACAAAATGTTGTTTGACTTGAACATCGTGTTCAGGTGGCACAGAGGCTGTTTGTTGTCACTTCAAACCAAGCTGACGGTCACAACAGACGCCCTCCAAGGGTGACTTCACTGCGTTTACAGGGATGATCAGTTTGTGGGATTTCCATCCTGATTAAACATTGAGCATGTGTGGTTTCTCTTCAAGGCTCCAGTTCGCCTTATTCAGATTATGAAACAATACATCTCTCGGTGTACACACAGTTTTATATTTGTGAGCACATAGTCAGTGTGTCCATAATGTCAGTAAAGAGATGGATCAGAATTTATACCCTACATCTATCATCTATTGTCTTCAACTTATCGGAGATTGGGTTGCTGGGGCAACGGTTCTCCCCAGCGACATTCACCCAGGTGTTTCCAGGTCAGATGGGATAAATAATCCCTCCAGTTCTGGGTCTTCCATTGGGTCTCCTACCAATGGATTGGACCCAGAAAACCTTTAAAGAAGAATTTTCACCAGCTTCCATTTTATTGGTCTTGTAAAACACAAATGTAACTACTTCAACGTCCGGAAATCGCAAAGTTTTCACTTGTTCACCCCGTCACCTATGAAGGCGCTGCACCAAGAACCGCTGAAGCCATCGACAGCAAAACCTCTGAAGAAGATGCAGAGCGCAACTTCCTTCATCACAAAATGTCAACAAAAACGGAGTGCTGTCAGATTTTGGTTGCTGTAGGATTTTACTTTTGTCTTTTGTGAAAGACAAAAGACAAAATAGTCAGTGGTCAGGGTAAATGACCGACAAAATAGTTGGTCATTTACCCTGAATGACCTGCGCTGTAGTACACTTCCTGTTTGTGGAGCGATCTCCGGTGCGGTTTGAATGCAAATGTGACCAGACGGACCAGAGTTCACTTTAACTTAGCCGATTTAACCTGTTTTTGGAAAGTTTGCTTTTTTTGATCTGCATCGGAGTCCGATTGTACAATGACAGCTCCTCAAATGAACCGGATTTCTAGGCAAATGAACAAGAGTTTGATTAAAGCAGACTGAAAGGCCTGGTGTGAATGCACCCTTGTTTAAAGAGATCCTTTCTTCACCTTTTAACAGCTGAAATGAATTGTGGCGGAGCAGTTTACATGGTCCTACTCAAATACAATGCATGTTAAGTTGCTTCTAACCCTTACTAAAGGTGCCCATTAGTAACTGCCTGTGAATCAGAGGTGTGAATATGAATGAAGGTAATGAACCCACTTGGTGTTCAAGCAGAAACTATTGTAACATTTCTTGATGATCTGTATTTTGTTGAAGTGAGCAGCAGATTTGTGTTGCTGTAAATGAGGGTATGAGCTAGAGGCTCACTTCTGCAGATATCGACTTGTTTTCTCTACAAATCTGTCATCCAGAGTCTGCTGGATGGTTTCATTCCTTAATGTACTGTCAACCTTTTTTTTTTCACCAATTCATCTGTTTAATAAAACAAAACCAACAAGGCCAACTGGTGAAGTGGATTACTGCTATTTGGACAGCAGTGTAATTATCATCTTCAGCAGCTCAGCACACTTTTCTGTGTAGCTGCCCCTTTATATCACAGTCTCACGGCATGTGTGAGCACTCACACACACTCACACACGCTTGAACTGGCCTTTTAGGACATACTTACTGTCTTCCTCATCAGTTTAGCAGCTTAAATACGGCCCAGCGTCTAGTTAATTAGGCATCTCTTATTCTCTCTGGGAAAAAAAAGTGTCTGCCTGGTTAGTCATTTAATTGCCTAATTACGACCACACCAATTGGCTTTGCAGTATTTGGTGCTGAAGATGTGTGAAGAAAATTAACACATTATTTAGAAATGCTGCTTAGCAAATCTCTAAGTATACTTGTTATTGTTTTAAATGTTCCTGTTTCTTGCTGATAGTTGATTTTATTGTTTGTTTTTGTTTTTTAGGACATGACCACAATGTTTCATCTGTAGCCATCATGCCCAATGGAGATCACATTGTTTCTGCCTCCAGGGACAAAACCATTAAAATGTGGGAGGTGGCAACTGGGTATGGAAAAAAAAAAAACATCCACAAATTATTCTTAAGCGCAAAAGAATCACATAATTTTTGTGTTTTTACACTTTTCCCCCCACTTTGATGATCTAACATCTATAATTTCCTCTCCGATTAGATACTGTGTGAAGACCTTTACGGGCCACAGGGAGTGGGTTCGTATGGTGCGGCCCAACCAGGACGGCACGCTGATCGCCAGCTGCTCCAACGATCAGACGGTCCGTGTTTGGGTCGTGGCCACCAAAGAATGCAAGGCGGAGCTGCGGGAGCACGAACACGTGGTGGAGTGCATCTCCTGGGCTCCAGAGAGCGCACACCCAACCATCCTAGACGCCACAGGCTCTGAGGTGAGGAGCTGGTTTAGGGCTGAAACAATTAATCAATTACTGAAATAATTGTCAACTAATTAAGTAATTGTAACTCAAGAAAGGCCAGTTGCAGAAAGATCAACATTTTCAGACTAGTAATTAAGCCAAAACTGTACAAAAATATATACATTTTGCTTTTAAGATATAGAGGATAAAAAACCTGTCTGTAAATATGCACTACCCAGAACTCCTCAAATGGGATAGTTTCAGCTTCACCTGATTTAAAAAAAAAAAAAAAACTCCCATTAAGCACCTTCTGCTGCCCGATTAATCAGTTCATCCAAAGATTTATGAACAGATCAGCCTTACACCGTATGCTGTCAGGTCAAAGGTTAGGGTTGGGCTGAGCTTTTCACATGCTGATGTTTGAAATACCCTGATGCGACAGATGCTTTCTTTGCTTCAGATGATCACGCATTCTCTAAAGGAATGCTAAGTTATTGCTATGTACGCAATAAAATGTTTTTTTCTTATTTAATACAGAAATTTAATTATTTCTTCATATTTCTAATGTGTAAAATGAGCTTAAATGAAAAATTTGCAAAAGATTTTTAACGGTTTGATTAGATTAATCATTGGTTGCAGCCATTAGCTGGTTGTTGGTCATCTGTTTTGAATAAACTGGTGCAGCCTGTCCTTTATTAGTTTTGCGGCTCACGTTGCATTTAACGACGTCTGTTTGGCAGTGACTTGTCAGGTGGTGGGAGAGAAGACAAAGCAGCCAGTATGAGATTAGAGTGGTGAATCGGTGCTGCTAGAAACACGTTTGCAAAACATTCTACCAATCATCTCGGTGGTTAATTGGCAGAGATATCAGACAATCTTTATCCATCCTTGTGCTCCAATCACCTCCTGAAACCAATTGGGCTCGAGTTAAGGCAGATCTAAGAGGTAAACTCATGGTTGAGTCCCGAGACGCAGTGACGTTTTCACACCGTGTCGCATTATCACCTTCAGACCATCTCCGTTCTTCCTCTGCGATCAATGACACGTCGGTAGAGCGTATAACGTCACTGCTGAGACTGATTTCCACGTGAAGCCAGCAGCAGGGGAATGAAGGAGGTGTTGGGTTGAACTGAGAGAAGAAACTCATGGCCTACGGTCAGATCAGGCTCCCCATCATGCCTTGTGATCTGCAGTGTGTCCAATTGTAACCTTGACGGATTAAAATAGTGTTTTACTTGCAGCGGTTGTTCCAGACCGACATGTGCTCTCTTGCTTGGAAGATGTTTGTTTTTTTCTTTGTAATACCTTAGATTCACTGCAGTGATAGAGTTGAGTCGGCACACTCTTAGATTTAGTCTGTTACAAATTAATTATATTAATAAGCTTATTTGTCTACTCTTTCTGTTGAGCTGCATAGAAGTTTTTAAACTCTTAAGTTGTGTCTCTGCCGCTTTTCCATATGAAAAGCAGAAATTGTTGAACTTTGTTCTTTGCAACTTCTCTAAGACTCAGTCTGAGTGGATGTGTGTTCAAATCTTTCTCCTTCTGAAAGTTGTCCCAAGGCATCATGCAACCACCACCATGTTTACTGTGTAGGTAACTCCAGTCCTTAAGGGCCGCTGTCCTGCACTTTTTTAGATGTGCCACAGGTACAAAACACTGTAATGAAATGGCTTAATTCCCTCCTCCTTGTGTAGATAAATTCTCCAGAGCCTTGCTAATGACCTAATTATTTTATTCAGGTGTGGTGCAGCAGAGGCACATCTAAAAGTTGCAGGACACCGGCCTTCCGGGACTGGAGTTTGACAACTGTGGTGTAGGTGGTGTGTTCAGGGTGATCTTCTATTTTAATTTTTTAATTTTTGTCTTTTTTTATTTCCCTTTTTCCCCTTCTCTGTTTTGGATGCTATACAAGAAGATTAGTTTTGGTCTTATCAAACCATACCACACATTTCCACATGTTTCCTCTGTTCCTTACAGAGTTTGGTGTAAATTAAACTACTTATAGCGTCTTTCAACAATGTCTCCCTTTTTGCCACTATTTTATGAAGTCCAGATTTGGTGTATATGTGCGGTTTGTCAGATGTAGTGCTTCATGATTTTTGTAGTATGTGTGTAAATGTCAGCAGCTGTTGTTGAGTTTAAATCCTGACGTTTTTAATTTACAGTTGATGTATAATCTTGTTTGAAGGTAAACTTTTCTTTATCTATTGGTGGAGAACAATGAACTACTCACTTGACTGACTTTTTTTTTCTTTTTTGTAATTTTGTGTTTATGTAGACCAAGAAGAGTGGAAAGCCCGGGCCTTTTCTGCTGTCTGGCTCCAGAGACAAAACTATAAAAATGTGGGACGTAAGCACTGGGATGTGCCTTATGACACTGGTAAGGGTCGCCTTATTCTAACAATAAATGATGCATATAAAATAAAATAAAAAACATGGAAGAAGAATTCTTTTCTTCATGAACAGGATGAATTTAGGTGGAGCTACATGAACCTTTGTCTGTCTCTCAGGTTGGACATGATAACTGGGTGCGTGGCATCCTCTTCCACCCTGGAGGAAAGTTTATAGTGAGCTGTGCGGATGACAAGACCTTAAGGATCTGGGACTACAAGAACAAGCGCTGCATGAAAACCCTGAGTGCCCATGAACACTTTGTTACCTCTCTGGGTAAGCTGCACTTTGACCTCTAAAAGACGTGGCCTTTTATGTGCTGCACCACGTTACTCTATGATATAGGATTTTTTTCTCAAACACCTTTGTAATCATCAACCTATTGAGGTCCAGTTAGCGTTTTCAAGCATGTTGTTCATTTTATCTTGAAGAGGAATATTCTCATATGTCCTGCTGCATTAGTTTCTATTTATTTATGTGTGCTTTATTTTGAAAGTCCTTCTTGTTTGTTTTCCAGATTTCCACAAGGCTGCTCCCTTCGTGGTCACTGGCAGCGTAGATCAAACAGTAAAAGTATGGGAGTGTCGCTGATTTGGACCTGGGAGGACTGGCCCGCCGACCTCATTACCCTTGATGCTCCTCTGAATCTCCCCCCCCTCGCTCCCCTTCGATTCCCCGCCTTTTACTCCCCTCGACCCCCTCCACCTCCGTCTTCCCCCCGCACATCTTCGCCTCCTCCCGGCTGCACTCACCACCGCGGTTATCCTCCCTTAGCGCTCTCTGGTCCGATAACTTCCTGTCCTTCTGTGTAAATTATTCCTGGATGTAGATCGAGCTATTAAATGTTACACGAAAAAAAAAGTATTCTTGCATGGTAATCCAAAATTGTATACTGTAAATTTGCATACATAACGTTGTCTAGAAGTACCATAGGTTTAACACGACGGGGCTGAGCGTCTGTTCCGGCAGCCTTACCGACCAACTTAAGGCAGATGGTGTAAAAAAGAATAAAAAAAACAAAAACTAAACAAAAAAAAAAAACGTAGGGCACTAAAAACTGATAATTTAAGAAATGACAGTGTCTTTATGTGTAAGATTTATTTTGTCTATTTTTTTATTTAGTTTTTTTTTTCTGTTTCCTCTCCTTCACTGTTGTAGTCTGTCGGTGCCTAGCTTGGTTTGAGAAATGAGGCGGGAGGAGCAAATTATGATGCAAAGAGATGTGGGGTGGGGCGTTGTTATTGACCTAATCTGTAGCTTTATAACATCACTTCTCGAGTGTGCGTACCATTTCTCTACATGTGGAGCTAGGTAACGTTTTAACAGCTGTGTATATATATATACATATAAATATATACGAATGTTTCATACTGTCGTCCTTGGACCTGGGGGGCTTGAACAGCTTTGTACTCTTCTCTTAGGGGGACCACATAAACCGCTGCTGGGCTTTAGATAAATGATCTCTTTTCAATATAAGTGGCTTTTTTTAAGTCGCAGTGCAAAGCTTTGTGCAGCACCTGTGCAGAGTCCAAGAATCACAGCTTGAAGATCTGGGTGGGCTCGCTTTTTGTAGCTTGTTTTGAGCTGAGTTTTATTATCTCTTTATTTTTTTTTATCACTCAGCTAAAGCAGAGTTGGAAAGTATGCAAAGGTGCTGTCCTATGGTGCCACTAGAGGAAGTAAACGCAAAACATTTAAATATTCAGGAAGAGAAATGAAGGCATGATAATTAATGCAAAGCCCAGCTCCCCGGTTTGATGAGATGTGCAAAGATCTTTAATTTTTGAATAAATTCTTAAGATTAAGAATGATTTTGAGAAAAAAATAAAAGGAATAGGAAATATAAATTTGTACAAATGAGATTGGCTCGCGATGTGAAAGCCCCTTAGACCACAGCACATTCACACAAATGAGCTGAGTGGCTTTCCTTAAACATTCAGACTGAAAAGGAAGCCAATCCACTCTTTCAAACTTTTTCTCTCTCTAACTTTGTCCTTCGAGGTGTTTTCATTAATCCTGCTCCATCCCCCGTTTTTCACTGAAGATGCTGTTAAACGTTTAATGATGTTGAGACGAGTATAAGCCTCTAGTTTCTGACGAGCCTCTCCATTCCAGCGCCGTTCCTCTGCTAATTAAGGACTCGCACCGCTTGACTTGTTGCTACTTTTTTGGCAAGTTTCCCTCCTCGTCTGTGTGCTGGACGTGGTGATCCGCTGCTTTTGCTGAAGTGGCCGCCGTGAGCCTTTCGTGACCGGTCGATGTAGCACAGCTGCATGCGAGACCTGCATCCAGACGCAGAGCTGTCGGAAAATCCAAAGCCTTCGTGTTGAACCGATTTGATCGATTGAAGTAACTGCAGTGTAGGAGCTTGATGAACTGTGCTGATTTACCTCTTTATTTTATTTTTATTTTTTGATCCGGAAACTACAAAAGAAGTAGGCACAGATCGACTGATGTGTGCCCTCTCCTTCCTAAAATGATTGGTCTCTGACTGGCTTGTTGCGTTCAGACAGCTCTGTCGTTTGGTTTGTAGAAAGGTTGATTTGTCGTGTGTGATTCTGTTTTTTTTTGTTTGTTTGTTTTTTTTTCTGTATATGCAGCCAGATTGTGGCAGACTAAGTATGCCCCCAAAGGACAAATGATCTCTTTCAGGGAATTTTACTCTCCATACTCCCTTTGATTAGTTTTTTTTCCCCCCATCTAAGCTGTCTTCTCTGTCCAAAATGTGGTGAAGAGGGAAGCAGTTGGGTTTGTAGTTCAATTCGGCGCGATGTGTTAAATGTGCAAGCTGAAGCCAAAAATTAAGACGTTTGTCCGTACAATCTGGTTCATCTCTGGGGGTAAAAAAAAAAAAAGAACCTCGTTTTTGTTCCGGCCTTTTGGATATGGGAGTTCTCCTTCAGATCACGCTATGACATGCCAGACCTTCACATAAAAGCTGAAAAATGTTTTTCCCTTCCTTGGTTTTATTTAAGGAAGTTGGTCATCCAGAGGTCGGGCTGATGTGTGCTCTCTTTTATTTTCTAATAAGAAGTCGGTAAGAAAACAATCCCCTCTAAAACAGCTGCTGCTGACGATGTTTTATGCAAGTGTTGGAGGAAAATCCAGTTTTGCCATTCGCAGGTCCTAAGCAATCTCTGTGCTGCCGTGGCTCGGTGCGAAGCGACCGACAGGCGACCTTTTGAAAGCCTGCAGGTCGTCCGCCAGCCGCAGGTCTCTGTGTCCTCTGAGCTGCCTGTCGAACCACATCGGAGGGCTTCAGCCTGCACAATAAGCTCCTTACAGGAGCGCTCATGATGTTTTTGCCACTATGGTCTCACTCTTCACACAGCAAACTGTTAACAATACCTGGATGTCATTATTGTTTGCGATATAATAAAAGGAAAAAACAAATCTGGATTTGTGTGTCCTGCTTTTTTATTTTTTACGCTGTTGTAACGTCTTGACTTTTGAGGAAATGTTCAAGATAGAGATGAGATTGTTGGAGTAGATTAAAGAGCTGCTGATGTGGAGTCTCCAAATCTGTATTATAATCAGTTATTGACCAAATATCTGAAATTGATACCCATCCAGGCTGACATAGTGGCTTAGCACTTCTCCATTGAAGCCACTAAATGTGATTTTTTGTTTCCTTTACTGAACAAACACGTTCATTATGGTTTTTTAAAGACCAATGTTATTGTGTTGATCTTCAATACAGAGTTAATAGCAAGAAAAGGTTTTAAGATTAACCCTCTCCAGGCAGATGTTGCAGATTTGCAACAGCTAAATGCTGTTTAAATGTCTCTCTCAAAAAAAGTCTGAATTGTATATTACTACCCCATATGATCATTTTCTCCAAATATCAGATTTGTCCTGCAACTACAACTTAATTTGAGTCTGAGAGGGTTAAAGTAATGTCTGTAGTTAAAACTACTGTGAAGCACAATGGTGGAAGAGTCATGATATGGGACTTCCTGCAGGCTTTCATACAAATGTACAAATTTGCAGAATCAGTTACTTTGTCCTATCCAAATCAAAATTAGAGCTGAATTTTATCCAAGAAAAGGCATAAAATCCTGCTCAGAGTTCAAAAGTCCCTTTAATACTGTGGGAAGAAATAAATGCTAACATGTTTAAAGTACAACTTTGCATCTAATTTTGAGTCATTTAAGAATTAAATCACATTTGATTTAAGAGTGCATGCATTTTGTGTTGGAGAAAAAACAAGTTTTGTTTTCTCTATAAGTATAGGAGTGCCTTTAAAGTTTTAGGGATATGCCTTCACCAGTTCCTCACATTTAGACAATTTAAAATTTTGCTGGTTTGGTTCACAAAAGATTAGCTCTTTTGTGAACATTAATCTTTTCAAGTAATGTTGCGCAGTCTAAATATGATTAAAGTGGCTTAAATTCTGGACTTTTTAGCTTATTCATTGAAAATGTCAGTATTGGGTTGGACTACTGGCCTTTATTTTGGGGGTATGGATGACATTCATTTCTGTCTGTTGCAGAGTCAAAGTGTACAATCTTAACATCTGACAAAGGTTTTTCATACAGTTTTTTTCTACCTTAGAAAATCCTTTTAGAAAAAAAAAACAAACATCTCAAAGTATTTCTGATACTGATCAAAATTAGACACTAAATCGTCTTTCATAGAAAATATCAGCAGCGCTCAATGAGTAAACTTAGTAACGTGAAAATCTAAAAGGATTAAATAAAGATACGAGAAAGAAATACGACGTCTGGGACGTGTCGATGACGTCAACGCGCAGCAGCGTGACGTCGGAAGGCGTTCAGGAAAGAGAAACGTTTGAACAACGTGAGTAGTTTGGTCTTCTATTGCCTTAAATATTTCAGCGCCAAAGTTGAAATACTGCTAACAACGAGATTAAGCCGCTGTTCATCCAATTAGGTACGAAAACCCGGATGTTTGGTTGGCGATAGAGTTAGCTTTCAAAGTTAGCTTCTGTGTGAGTTTGTGTTTACTGCAGTTAGTTTTTGGGATGAAAGATCTGAAAATATAACATCAGTACTGACTTTTCCAGTCGGGAGAAGAACACTAGTTTGCTTTCTGTTTGTAGTTTTAAAATAAATGCCAAATATTTATGGGGGTAATATCTGCTTGGCTTTGTTTATGTGTTATTGTTAGACACTGGGATTATCCCCATGGCTCTCAATAAATCTATGCATCCTCGGAACCGATACAAGGACAAACCTCCGGACTTCGCCTACCTGGCCTCCAAATACCCGGATTTCCAGCAGCATGTTCACACCAGCCTCACAGGAAGACCTGTGTAAGTTTTTTTTTCCCCTCTACGTTTTGTTTTGAGTAGTCACTATCCAGTCAAAAAAAATATTGCTTAAAGTGTCACTGACCTCTTGTAATGGATATGCAAACCAAATGCTGAAAAGGATTCAAACCCAAGACCTTCAAACTCCACTGTGCAGCCCAACCCTATTTGTCAGTGAGACGTCATTTATTTGAATGGGTTGCAATTATGCAGAACGCACTATTTGTTTTATTTAACTTAGGATTATTACATTTCATGAATTAGTTTTACGTTTCTGCCAAACAGGATCAGATGCCAAACTCTCTGTATGGCCTCTGCAGCAAAATGCTGAGAAACATGATTAAAAACAAAGAAAATGTGTGATTGTAGGGATTATGCTGCTGCTATAAAAGAGAAACTCCAGTGTTGCTACATTTATCATTTTTCTGTCTTTTTTTTTATGCATATGCTGATATGAGTCAGTATATGCATCACCGCTCACCCTCATGCTTTCGTTTCCAGCTTGATGCATGTTTTTATCACTCAGAGATAAAAATAAAAACAATACGGATGTTTATGTTTTGGTTACCTTTGCACATATTTAGACTCAGAAAAAAGCTGAGAGGAAGAGAGGAGTTTCAAGTTAATGGAGGAAGATAATAGATGCTGTCTTATTCTGGTAAAGAAGTACCAATATATAAGTTGACAATTGTTTAATGATGCTTTGATTGGAACTTGGAAGTAAAAATGAAACAACATTCACAGTTTCTTCTTGTCAACTGAGCTCTCATGATGAGTTAGCTTGAGGTTAGCCTGATGTTTATATCCAGTGATACAAACCAAAGTTCAGTTCAATCGTCCCGAGATCGGAATTAGGAAAATTTTCTTTAATAGGCTTGGATCAGAAACTTTATTTATTGACTTTTATTCAGCTGCTTAGATGCTGAATAAAGTCAGATTTTATACCCCTCTGACTATGAATACCTGAAAATTCAACATACGATTTCAGCCTATGAATTCGTCAGCCGATAAAATTTATGCAGGTTTTTGAGCTTAATAAAGATCAGATGTTAGGAATACTTTGATGCTTAATTGTGGATATTAATTTCATTGTAAAGTGTCTTTTAGGTGCTGAAGAGCACTATGCACCTTTAATTTCATTTTATAATGCCTTAATGCCTTAATTTTCTGATGTATTCAACCTACTGCCTCTACAGCATTCTCCCATGTGTCTCTTATATGTTGGTGTCTTTTATAAAACTGGAATCAGATAAAATCAGAGACTGCAGATCAGAAGTTGCGCTCATGTCTTCTTCTGAAGTTTTTGTGACATTTCCTTCAGTGGACTATAGTACAGTGACACTACAGGCGAGGGGGTGAACAGGTGTTTTAAAAGGTTTAGCATTAAAGCAAACCACACCAGCAGAAAACAATCGAACTGCTTCAACCAGACAATTGGGTTTAAAAACACCCTCAGTGAGGACCAGTAAATTATGCCATAAGCAAAGCATTACACCCAGGTGGAAGAAACTTGTAGTTTGAATTGTTTGACTTCTTGAAGCCTTGGAAATCATACTGTGGTCACGGTTGGTAAGGAAACCACTTCTCCTCATTATACAGATGAATATGGACGTATGGGTTTGGGAAACCTCTGGGTGTGTGGAAACACTAACGTGTGGGCTGTGAAGTGGCCAGGCAGTGCAGTGGACACAGTGCGTGTGTGGGCATGCTGCAAACCATCGTTCCCTATGCTGGTCTGACAAGTGCTAATTAACATTTGATGGCGTTCCTGTGTCTGCGTTTTCCTTACAGACAGAAGATGAACAAAGAGGTGGCAGGTTTTTATCCGTCAGTATGAAAACTGAATTTAGACAATTAAAGAACTTGCTTTGAGTTTAGCTCTTTTAGAGAAGAGAGACACAAAGGATTAGTCTGAGGCTTGTGCTTCACTTCTGGTAGATGGATTAAATCCTGCAGATATTGTATTTTATATTATAACAGAAGAGAGTTTGGGTTTGATCTGAGCCACTTTTTCTTTCATGTTCAAGAAAATCCTGCTTTCTTTTATTTGGTCACAACATTTTGTTCCTGAAATGTCACTCGGTTCTCTCTAAACAGATCAAAAAACCTGAAAACATCCCAGAGCTCTTTCAGCTTTTCCAGCTGACACCTGTGTTCAGGTTAGCCGTCTGCAGTAATGTCCTTCCTCTTCCTCCTCTCCCTCTTCAGTCTGGCGGTTCGTCAGTAGATGGGAGAATTAGTGTGGTTTTGTATCTTCCAACCAACTCATCTACTGGGTTTTTAAAGTATTTAAGCAAAAAATTGGGGGATGAGAGTAATCTCAGGGAGGCACTCGCTCCATCCTCAGAGGAGACACGACTCCCCTCATTCAGAGGCCGTCGGTGGAGAGCGCTGATAGCACCCCAGACCAGAGGCAGCTGCAGAAATTTGCTGGATTTGATTTGAATGGAAGCGGGTAAAAGATAACAACCCCTCCTCATCAAAAATCACCCTGAATGTTGGTTTGTTTTCAGTGTGTTGGGGTGTGGAGTGAGGCGGACAGAAGGCGTAGGATTTGGATGAGTAGCGGTTATTAAAGATGTATTAACCTGGTTGACACTTAATTTAAAAATGTAAAATTTTCACTCCACTTCTGTTCAGAGTTGTATTAATAGTCATGTTCTTAGAAGAGAAAATGGAGATATAATGAGGAACCTTGATGGGTTTAAATTGATCGTTACCCGGCAGTGATGCACAGCTGAGCTGCTAATATGCAGGGGCTTTTAAGCCGTCTGATGTGAGCGAGGTGAGGGAAACTCTGCAGATTGACGGGTTTTTAATTCACTTATTTCATTTAAATCCACTATGATGATGTCAGTGTCTCTTTTCTTTTAAGCTGTTGTGGCTGTGCAAGCTTCTTGTCAAATATCTGTGGTTATTTTAATACAAGAAGTTGTTGGAATATTAGAAATCATTGTCATGAATTTCTTTTAATTCTTCCAGAAAAGCAGACAGCGAGCCAGTGACGTGTGTGGGCGTGTTTTAGTGACAATAAAGCACAGAGAGAGCATTCTGGAAAGATTTGCTGCTTTTTGTTCATCAGCTGACATCTCCCCCACCCACATTTGAAGTGCCAGTGATTCATTTATTGTATTATTATTGTATTCATTTCTAGGAGGGTCCTGCATTTGCAGTAAAGTTGCAAACAAAACCTTAGCTGCAGTGCAGAATCTTAAGCGGACAATATGTAGATAACAGCCAAGGAGCTTTTGATTTATAACAAAATAATATAAAATTAATAAAGGTGAGCTGCTTTTCTTTGTGTGGTTCTTCACAGTGCCCATCACTGATAGCTAAAGAAAAGGGTTGGAAGCATAATTATTTGCATCTCATTTAAAAAAAAAAAAATTATTAGGTCTTTGTTAAAAATGAGCTTTAATTACATTGTTATTAAGTACAGCAGCTTAACTTTGAATCTATCATTAATTATAGTAAATCTGATTAATCTGTTCTTGTTGATATTTGTTATCTAAGAATTTAGTTCACAGAGTTACAAAGTGAAGACAACTTCATTTATAAATTTATCTTTTTAATTAAGATAAAATCACTGGGTTGAAAGCTGCGTCAAGGAGGTGGGTCTTAAAAGCAGACTTTTAAAAAAGATGATAATCACACATTTTACAAGGTATCAGTCAGGAGAAGAGTACAAAAAACATCAAGATTTTTATATGTATCAGCTCCCTGTCCTGAAAGGAGTCACATCTTGCTTGTTTTTCTGCTGCTGCAGCCCAGCTGCTTCAAGGTTTGACAGGTTGCACTTGTCGTATTGTTATAACAAATAATTATTTGAAATCCTCTGGATTATGTTTTCTTCTCCACATCTATAGATGCCTAAATGCTTTGAGCTGCCATGTTATTGGCTGATTTGCTGTTTGTGTCAGCACTCAGTTGAAGATCTGTACCTAACAAAGTGGCCGGTGACAGTGGATTTATCACACCAGGAGTCAGACTGATGATGTTGGAGGCAGAGTTTTGATCGTTCCCCTACAAATCTTTGTCTTCAGTCATGGTCTTTTCTTAAAAAAAATTGTTTACATGTGCAGTTTTAAGCTGCTGTTTAATATTTGTAGCTTACTAAATATAAAATGACCTTTCCAAACAGTTTATCTTTACATGCAGACGATTGTGATAGGTTTGTAAAACAGCTGAGAGGAGAAAAGATGCTGCCTAATCAGCACAACGTGCTTCCCTGAGCTCCTACTGGGTTCAGATGAAGGTTATCTCTGTGAGCCGGGTTTATACAGCTGACTATTTGTGCTTTAATTCTGATCATAAAAGCGTTCAGTTGTCTCACCAGTCTGTTGTCTAAAGCGACTTCCCCACCTCTGAGAACACAAACTCTTATTTCTTCACAGACTCGGCCGACAGTGAAGCTCCTTCTCCGTTTCAATACTTTCTTCCTCCGCTCTCGTTCAGAATCCCACTCCGGCACCAACTTTTTCGTCTCGTGTTTGTCCCTCTTCGAGTCCCGTTGGCTTCGTCCGTGGCGTAGGCACGCAACGGCGAGCCCTAACGCCGGCGTGACGCTGCGGGCGCGCTCACGCTCTCCCCCTGCCATCAGCCATTGCTCCAGCGTGGCCGGATTTGCGTGCGCCGCTCATCAGCTTCAGTAGGTGTGGTTGCCATGGAGACGGCCGGCCCCGCATCACAGGCTCACACACGGAAAGGTCTAAAAATAGAGCAGCGGCCTGAGCAGCCTCCCCTTGTCTGAATATTGATCTCTATCTAATGATGCCTCTGAGGAGAAATAAGGGATAAAAATGTGAGAGGTGGAGAGGAGGTGATGAGAGAGGCTGGCTCTCATTTTGGCTCTGAGCGTTACGCTGATGTACCGAGGCTCGCCCATTAGCCTGGTTCCTCATCATAACCCGACCCAGATTCTTCCTCAGCTCATCTTTTTACAATCTTGCTGTGGATCCTTGGAGGTCAGCAGCTGACAAGTTAGCTTAATGAATGTTTAGGAAGATGGAGCTCAGACTTGAAGTGAGAAAAGTTTCACTCTTCCTTTGGAAAAATTGAAAGAGATGAGTTCCCCTGCTTAAAAGCGGCCGTCTGCTTTTGTAAAAAATAGTTTTTTTATATATATTTGTTAAAGCTGTTGAGTAATCTGAAAAAAATCTAGCTCCTCTTCCTTCTCCCTGAGCTACTATTGCCATCTGCAGAAATACACCACTCCTGGTCAGAAACAACCAATCAGAGCCAGGAGGAGTGCTGTTAATCATGCTTGTGTACGTGCTGTTCACACCTTCCCCATTGCTTTGTCCTGCGGTATAGTACTTTCCCACGTTGGAGCCAGCTGTGAATGCTCGGGCTAGTTAGCAGAGCCACCGATGATGATGGTGGATTAACAGTAAGCAGCATAATTCTAACAGCTTGGTGCTCTTTCACTCCGACCAAAACAAAGCATCAGCTTGAGTTCGAATGCTGTACATGTCAATAAAATTACTTGCATAATCAATCTATGTTCAGCGAGAGGTGCACTGATCACAATTTTTTGTCAGACTTCCATTGTGTATGTTTCTTTTTCTGTTTTCGTTTTCTTGTGACCCGTTGACCGATATTGTTTTTGGATTATTCAGATTTAAGGAAGTATGATGGAGAAATAGTATTCAAATTATATTCTGCAATGAGAGGTCATTAACTATTTATCAGAAATAAATAGTTAATGCTCTTTGCTTGAGAATATAGATCCGTATCTTAACTCTGACTTCAGAGCTCAGCATGTTGAGAGTTCAAAAGGTTCGGTCCTTCCTCAGACGAAAGACAAAATGTTTGCAAAATAAACTTTTGAAGCTGAGTTTAGCAGCTCATATTAGCAATTAACATTAAAAACTGTGAACAGCTGACCTTCATTTTCAAATTATATCCAGCATTTTCTGTGATGTTTTCAAAGTCATAATAATAAAACGGAGCAGCTTTGCTTCACTTTATCAGCCTTCCTGTTATCTGTTCGAAGCCTTGTCTCTGTTCAAAAATCAGGTAAGCATGTTTTGTCATAAAATATTGTTCCATCATTATTCTGTACAAATTCTTTCTCAGTATTATAATAATTTAAATGTGTTCAAAATACACAAGAGGTGTTGCTGTTACAGACTAAAGGTAGTAAGTGTTGGAGTAAAAGTAATAGTGATGGTATTATTGACAAATGCCCATTAGGAAGTGTTGCAGCAGAGAAATCTGTGGTCTGACCAATCACATAATCTGACCAGCATTTCAACTGCTATAATTAGTTTTCTTTTTGAACAGCTTTTAACATATTTTGTTTATTTTAACACCTCAGTGATGATGAAAGTAGCTAATTTTGAGTTTGCTTCCTGCAGTACTAACTTCCACCCTGAAGAGGGTGTTTGTTAGCATGAACTGTTGCACTTAGATGTGGGGCCTTGCAAAAATATGACATATTTTGTTACGTAACAACCACAAAATGTAATAAATTTTATTGAGACTGTTTGAAAGAAAAATGATACATCATTTTCATTTCTCTTCTGTTTAGAAAAAAAAGCTTTTAAACAGTCTAAGTCCAGTAACCAGCGGATTTCTCAATGCATCTTTAGTCATTTTTTTTGACTGCATAGGAGAAAATATCTTAAGTTTATTAGCTTTTGACTCGACATTTTGACTTTCACTTTACTAAATTGCTATTCATCATATTCATGAATCTATTTCTTTTTGTCTGATTAAACTGTAACACTGTCAGTTTGATAAAAGAGCAAATGTTTGCTGCCATGATATCTTGAGTTAAATGATTGAACTGCTGCTGAATCTGATAAAGGTTCTGTCCATTTTATAAAGTTGTTTTTTTTCCCCTGTCTGGATAAAAATGTAAATTGTTTAATTTTTTCTCATCACGCAGACAAAAAGAACAAGAGATGAACTTCCTCTGGTTTCTATTTTAGAATTCAAATATTCCATCTGTTTCTAACTGATTTTCATAATGGGGAAAAAAAGCATCTAAAACCAAAATCCAAGACAAATTGTGTCACATATGCATCTTTTTCAGCCGCAAGTGTTTTATCATCCTGCTGGTTTGCTTTCACACCAACCATGTGCGCAGTGCGACGCTCCCAATCACCAGGATGTAATTAACTGCATCTGCCAAGGTGTAAAAGGACCCAGCGAAGCTTTAATTACAGCTACCTCGCCCACACCTCTCGGTGAGACAGCTGAAATAGTTAAACACGTGGAGGAGGGAAGACGAGTCTGGCAGGGAGGGCTGGGAATAAGAAAGTGTGGAGCTTTGTGTTGTGTTGGATGTGTAAAAATCTTTGCAATCAGCGGGGGGATTTAATTTGATGGGCTGCTTATCCCCACGTCGTCCCTCGCGTGTATGTTTGTGTGAAATGTGAAGTGATGAGGCTCGGTGCAGAGAGCTGCAGCAGGTTAATGAAGTGGCTTTTTAAGAGCAGTTTGCTGACTTACTGTCTAGTGACCTCAGTTACTAATCCAACAGGGCACAAACCTAGAGATAAGTGAAATCAGGCCAAATTTAAAGTTTATTTTTATGGCTTTGGTCACAAACTAATCATAATGGCAATAAATTGGGTTTGCTAAATACCGCGAAGTGTGGAAACTATGCAGCAAGTGCTAGACTTGTTGTATAAAAAGTTGCTAAATATTTAATCATAGTGCTATCCTCTGTGGTCACAGTACAACAAACTTGTAGTCTCATTTCTGATTTTTGACTCAATGAAGCCGGTTACTTTTAGGAGCTGATTTCAGATTTGAACAAATAAAAGGGACCACATTAATAATTATTAGTGTTGTGAATTGATTTAAAAAAAATAAATAAATCAGATTAATCACCATGCTTGACTTCGAAATGTTTAAAGAAAATCTTTCACCGTTTCAAACCCAAAATCTCAGTTTCCTAGGTTTTTATATTCAGGATGGTTTAAAATCAGTCGCCTTGTTTCAAATTGTAATTTAGAAATGTTAACTATAAATTGGTTGTGCTGGAAGAATAATTCATTACTGCAATTCGTACAAGACTGTGCTGCTGTGAATTAGGTAACCCTCCGCAGGAGAGGGGCTTTTAGATCAAAATAGGTCATGTGATTAATTTGCATTATGTAATATTAGCGTGTTAAAACTTTGATTAACTGCATGTGTTAACTCGTTAGTGTTAACAGCTCTACCAATAATCTGCTTTTATCATGTGTGCGATTGAACTTTTTCAGAAACTTTTACTTTAATCTGGTTTTGTTGCAGTGTGAATTTCAAAGAGCCGGAGGCGGTGCGCGCGCTCACCTGCACTCTGTTAAAGGAAGACTTTGGTTTGACCATCGAGATCCCTCTGGAGCGCCTCATCCCCACCGTCCCCCTGCGCCTCAACTACATCCACTGGGTGGAGGACCTCATCGACGGCCAGAAGCAGCCTCGCCGGGGCATCGACATCGGTACGCGCTGCATTTCTTACTGACTGCACACACGCCATCATGCATGGGAGCTGATAAGCTGTTAATAAACATTTTCCACAGTTTGGGCATTAGAAGAAACAGGAGGTGAAATAAATGGCAAGGATATCTCATCTTTATGAATAGTTGAATTCTCCAGGTTAATTTAATATATTTTAATTTCATAACATACAGCTGCTAAGGTCAAGGTTTCTGCACTGGGAGAAACCCAGTGCAGAAACCCAGCTGAAACCCAGCTGAAGTTTTATCCTGTTTTTGTGGGGCTGCACCTTAAACCTCCTGCTATCTTAACAGATGGAGTCATTTGAACTACACAAGTTTTTTTCTCTGTCCACTGGGACTGACTTCATGTTTCGTTTTACGAGTTAATTATTTTTTTGTTTCGGGAATTGATGGTCTGATGGGACAAACTCCCTGTTTCCCCGCTGTCTGACCGTGACATCTGCCGCGCTCGTCCAGAGCGTCGCACTAAGACTGTGGGAGGGTTAACCAAATCAGATTTGGTTTTCTGTATGTCCTTAAACTATGATGTGCTCCAGCATGTTGTAAAAACATTAACACTCCTTCGATTTACCAACTTTCAGTCACATTACATTCACAAACTTCATACTGAAGTATTTGTAAATATTTGTGGAGAGGCATTTTTAGGTCTTGCTACAGATTTTTAATTGGGTTTAGGTCTGGAGTTTGACTAGGCCATTATAAGATTTGATTGTACCGTGGTCTAACCCATTCTGCTATTTCTCTGGCTGGATGTTTAAGGTCATTGGTTGCTTTAACAAATCTTTCTTTCTTTCTTTTTTTTTTCCTTTTTCTAAGCCGTTCATTCTCCCATTTCTGTTTTTCTTCCCTTTTTCTATTAGAGAGGATTACGAAGTGTCATTTAGAGCCCCATGCACATGATCTTAGTCACTCCCAGTTCTCCCAGTGCTAACTCAAATCCCTGTCCAGATGCCTCACTTTGTGTCCAATCTGTCAGTCTGAGAGACAAAAACAACTCTGAGCTGTCCCTGCAGAGGCGTGGGTGTGTCCTCTGTGAGGCTCCAGGTCACTGATTGGTGACCCTGTAGCTGTTAGTAAGCAGAATGAAGTCGTCTACTCTTTGATGGATCACCACTGGTTGTCCCTTTAGCAAAGGATGCCGTCTCTCTCTGAGTGTGACCTGAATAATGCATCTTGTTACATTAAAATAATGCTATTATCACCGCTGGAACTGACGTTAATCGGCTCCAGATGTTTAGAGTGTTTAGTAGCACATCGATTTCTGTCTTTAAAATATCAGCGCACATTTCCATGACATTCCCTGACGGCCACAATCAATCTTCATTGTGATACATGCATCATTTTCAGACATCATAGATGTGTTTCCTGTTTCCTCAGGCACCGGAGCGTCCTGCATTTATCCCTTACTGGGAGCCACAATGAACGGCTGGTTCTTCCTCGCCACAGAGGTGGACGACATCTGCTTCAACTACGCAAAGAAGAATGTGGAGCAGAACAAGCTGTCAGACCTGGTGAAAGGTGAATGCAGGCTTAGACACGATGTAGGTCGTATGATGCTGTGGGCTTTGATGCATCGTGAGTGGTAGTAATGTGGTAGTATATTGCTTTACTTTACTTTACTAATTTGTTTTTTCTCTTTAACAGTTGTAAAAGTCCCACAGAAGACTTTACTGATGGACGCCTTAAAAGAAGAGACAGAAATTATTTATGACTTTTGCATGTGTAACCCACCTTTTTTCGCCAACCAGCTAGAAGCAAAGGTAGGTGCATCTCAGTAGGTTATAATGTAATATAAGATTGTTATTCTTGTTAGTTATTATTCTTTCCATGTTCAATATGGACTAGAAAGAAGAAAAACATATCCTCTCCATCTGATATTGTTGGTCCACTGTGTTTTATTATGTCCAGAGCAACAGTCTACTTGGAAATGTAGCAAACGTTATGCTTTTTTGGCAAACATTCACTCATTTTGAATTTGATGCCTGCAACACGTTCCAAAAAAGTTGGGACAGTGGCAACAAAAGATGGGGAAAGCTGAGGGATGTTTAAAAAACACTTGTTTGGATCATTCCTTGAGTTAGTCGGAAACAACTCCACGCTACACCACATTGAAGCAGTAATTCATACAAATACTGAAACAAATCAATGTCTTGATGAGCTGCAGGAGGTGTGGCTGAGTGTGAAAAGCTCACCACAATGTTTTTGTTATCTTTGTGTTTTAGTTCTGGCTCAGCCTCCTTGACTCAGTCAATTTGGCTTTTGCATGAAATGCTGTTTGTTTACGTGAAGCTAATAAGCCCCTAATAGGATTTCCTCCTAATCTCTGTCTGTCTTGTTGCTCTCCCTGCAGGGGGTGAACTCCAGAAACTCACGAAGACCTCCTCCCAGTTCGGTGAACACGGGCGGGGTGACTGAGATCATGGCGGAGGGCGGCGAGCTGGAGTTCGTCAAGAGGATCATTCATGACAGCCTGCAGCTGAAGAAGCGGCTTCGGTGAGGACAAAAAGTCCTTTTTTTTTGTTGCATAAGTGGATGTTTGGTGCAGAAATATCTACACATCAAAGCTACACATGGTAACGACGTGATGGATGTTGAAGTGTGCTGCAGTTTGGATGGCTTTGAAGAGGCTCAAATTGGCTGAAGAGAGAGTTAGACAGGGGTGTGAAACTCATTTTCATTTTGGGACATTTCAAGATCATGAATGTGTCAGAATGTATTGATAAAACCCATTAATAAATATCTGCTTATAGTACGTACTTCTTAAAATGAAATAGTATTGAACATCTTTTAACATTGAATTGCCCCCTTCAGGATTTTGTGATTGTTTTTCTGATTTTTACAATCAAAATCAGATTTTGTGATGCTAACTTAGAAATATTTGCAAGGAATTTTGCAATATTTGCACAGATGTATGACAGTAAATGTGACTTTTTATTACACGTCACACCGATCACAGACTATAGCTTGACATAAAGTAAGACAGCAGTGTAGTAGAAGTAAGAAACACTGCCACATGCAGGTGGGAGTTGGCATCACTTAAACCCAATGCTTTTGACAGTCTTTGTGTAAAATGTACAATAAACCCACAATTATGCAATAGCGGGAAAAGCGTAAGGATCTTTTGACTTTTGCATGAATTTCCGCAATTGTTGAATCACAAAAAACAGGAGAGCCTGATTGATGTAATTTGGTGTTTGGAGTCACCTAAGCAGCTAAGGCGGGCCAGATTTGGCCCCCCGAGCCTTGAGTTTGACACGTGAGACAGGCAGATGGATCGCTGATGTAGTTGTCACCCTCAGTTACTGTAATGATTTAGGCACACACACACTCCCCGCGTTGTATCTGTGAGCCACAGGGGAGCCACTGTGTTTGGGTGGCGGCCGTCACGTCCCCCTCCCCCATTACCGGGCCTGTCACCCAAGCAGCCGAGTGAGACCCCAGCAGAGTGGAGCTATTAGACCTGATTAGACAGGCCACACCTGCTCTGGCTCCTACACACCATACTCTGTGTGTGTGTGTGGGGGTGTGTGTGCGTTCATGATGCTTCAGTGGAGTGGGACTGATGTTAACACCTGCCTGCTCTTATGTGGCTCTGTGTTGCAAAATCATGAATACAGGAGAGGCAGTTGGAGCGAATCCAGATTTGCTTAGCAGCTCTGAGGTTCTAGACAAACCAAGCGGAGCCGGCTGTCACTCCCAACTGCATGCTGGGATACCACAGCTACCAGGTGTCCATGGAAACGGTGCCAGCCTTTAGAAATGGTCCAGTGAGACACCCTGCCACCCCAGCCTGCTCCTGCTTCCCCACTAAAGGGTAATTACTGTCAGACAGAAGCTCCACACTGTAACTAGAGCTGAAGTGATGCTCCTGATTCATCTCTCTATTGATATGAAAATGATTTCTGAGTTCATCCTCTGCCTTCTCTTTTCAAAGGGGGGAAACCAAAAGTGTAAACTGGTGCAGCTGCACTCTTTCATGACTGAAGGAGCTGCTGGTGGAGGAAGGCTGTCAGGGTATTTCCTTCCCCGCTGTGATTAGAAGTGGGGAACATCTGTTAATATTACAGCTGATCAATATTTCATTATGTCAGCTAAACGTTTGACATGAGGCTCTCCCTGCATCATCACTTTCCCGGCATGCATGGACCTCCCCAACATACATGTTTGTGTCATCTGTCCACACACAAACTGTTCATTTTAACAGAAAATTGTTAAAAAGACACACAGAAAACTGATGTTCACTGGAAATCCAGCTTAAAATCTCAACTTTGGAATTATTTCTGCAAAATGTAATATTCCAGGATAACTTATCTTCACATGGACTAAGAAAATACAAACAGTCCCAAACACTGAGTCTTCAGGTGTCTGCTAGAAAGTTGAGGATCAAGATTAGTTTATCAATGAGTCCAAACATAACGTCCAAATCAAAGGTATCTTTTAAATTCCCACCAGGAGATAAATTTTGCGATTGCAGTTCTGTAACCAGAGTCCAGAACTCAAATCTGTGGGGTCAGGAAAATATTGACAAGTCAAGATGTGAGAAATTGACCCTGAAGTCAGTAAAGCATTAGTCCAACAGTGTGAACACATCATTATTGCATCGTTGTGTGTTAGATATATATTTATATATATATCACACTATTAGTGGAAAAAGCTCTGAAATTATTTATCATGAAAAACTGGATTTTAGCATGCCTGTGTATGCTCATGAGATCCTCTATAGATGGCTCCAACATCTGCAGATGAGCTCTAATGCTGCCTGCATCCATCACAGAAGATGAGCTTTAAACTCCACTTCAGCCCGGAGGACGCAGCTTCACCAGCCAAATTTCCAGACCGGCGCTCCCTAATGTCTTCATCTTTCCTCCGCGTGCCCCAGTTGGACTCTGCTGCACATTGATCAACACCAGACTCACGTCTTTATTGCGCTGCAGTGATTATTGATCAGGCCTCCGCCTCGGGAACACTTCAAAACCGTTTCTCTGTGCGCTGCAGGACCATGAGCGCCCGGATGTTTTCCTGCTTCTCATGTTTTCATTTTGCCTTTGTGTTGCTCCCTGAAGCCTACGCCTGGTTGTTTTGATCTTTGCTTTGTAGTTCAGGTCTGGACAGTGGGCTGCTAACACACATGCTCATATGGGTGCACACAAACAGCTGGTTGATGTTGATTTTTCTTTCTGCAGGTGGTACAGTTGCATGTTGGGGAAGAAATGCAGCCTGGCACCTTTGAAAGAGGAGCTGAGGAAGCAAGGGGTGAGTACCAAACTCTGGCCTCTGATCTCAGTTTGCTCATGCAGAAACACCAGGTTCAGATCCCAATTAAATCTCAGTGGATGTTAGGAAGTTCATCAGCCACTTATAATAAGCCACTAAAGCATAAAGAGCCCGCATGAAAGAAAAAGGAAGACACCCAGCCTCCTCTGAAACCTTCTCCAGAGGTCTGAGTAGCAGTGATTGCAGGGCTGGCGAACATCCAGGGAGGAGACTGATGCTTCGCTTTAAGCATCTTTCAGTAAAAACATCTCTAGTTAATATACCAAAGCTTTTTTATCACCAATTACCCAATTTAAACCTTGTTGTGTGTTTTTGCTTTGAAGTTAGAAAATTAGTCATACAACCCTCTACATGTATTCAGGCACGGCTGATAAAGATGTGTAAGAATAAAAGATTTGTTGTATCAACACACTCACCTTTTCCCATGTGAAACCTTTACTTGCACTGATAAACACTACCGTACTTTAAAACAAATATGTTTTAAATCTATGTGTTGTGGATTGTTTGAACAGTAGTTCAAAAATATTTATGCTCTGGATCTTCGGCTGGATGACGACCATTTATCTTTTATCTACAGAGAATATAGTTAGTTAAGAAAAGGCTGGGAGGTTAAAAATCTCTGTAGCAAAATATGGATTCTTGGGGTAGCCATGTCTCCATAAACACTAATCTTTTTTTTAAGGCATGCTAGGAAAACAACACTTTATACTTACTCAGGTTTTATCTGTCTGACTCAGTGTGTGTAGTATTGTAATCGTGAATCCTGATGCTTGCACGCGTCATTTGTGTTTCATGACAGCATATTTACGTTGCTGGACTCAAATGGATAGAAAATGAAGCAGAACTTAGTGACTGCGTTAGCCTTACGCTCTCATCTCATGATAATGGAAAAGAGAGAGAAGATTGTGCATAATGCTGGTTGTCCTCTTAATGTCTGGAACTTCAGGCAGATCGTTTCCTTCTGCACTTTATTGCGTTGACCATCTCTGACGCTCTCTTGTTGGTGCTCAGGTGCCCAAAGTGACCCACACAGAGTTCTGCCAGGGACGGACCATGCGCTGGGCGCTAGCCTGGAGTTTCTATGACGATGTGACGGTCCCGGTAAGTTCCTGTTTCTATTTGGTTTATTTTTACCACACTATCATCTCCAAGAAAAGGAGACAGGAAAAAGATTGAAGGTTTATTACTTTTAATTTGTAAGAGTAAAATTAAAAGAAAACCCCCCCCGCAATTATTATTTATGAAATGCACTCTAGTTATCATGGATTGTAACTGATCTAGATTTGTCTAGATGGCATAAAGTGTGAAACGTGCAAAAACAGATGATAATGCCTAATTAGGGGAATATTTTGTGCTCAAATGTTTAGAATCCCCTAAAAACTGATGGAATAATTTTGAAATATGAGTCTGGATGTTTTGTAATGGTAAATCTATAAGAATCTTGACACTAGTTTGCAGACAATACATGGATTACTTGACAGGCATCATTTCCTTCTTTCTAATTACGTTTTTGCTGATAAATTGTACTGTATTTTTTTATTTATTTCTGCTTTTTATCAAAAGAAATGAATAGATTTTTAGTGACTTTTTTATATTAGACTGATTTAGATGGTATTTTTCTTGGATTCAATAAAAAATATCAATTTGGCCCTCATTTAACAAAGAACCTGAAGATCCCATTTATAATTGTTTCTTTGCCATTATTTGATATTTGTCGCCACACGATGACTTCACCTTTATAATTCAGGATCCCTTGATTGATTTATGGAGGGGTTTCAAACGACTTTACAAAAACATGTTCCTCTGACCATGAGATAAGCAGCAGCCGATAACACACTGAAACTTTCGACTGATCCTTCAGAAATCCAGGAGATCCACTGATTAAGTCAAGGTTAAAAGATGGCAGAAAATTCTGCCTTGTTTGGGTGGAAATTAGAAAACACAGTAGATGAACTACTGCTTTTGTTTAATGATGTACGTGAAGAACAGGACAGTGAGGAAGAATGTGATGGTTACTTCAAAGGATCTGACGTAGCTCTCTGAGCCTGTAGCAGAATAAATAAGAGAAGAGCTCTAGGTCAAGCCTGTCAGCTTCATCACAAGAAAACTTTTAATCCTACTCTTAAAAGCAGAGAGCTGCCTCCTGAGCCCAAACTATAGACTGAATTGGTTTTACAACAAAGCTGCCTGATAACTTAAAGCCCTGACTCCCATTTCATGCTTTCAAACTCTTTTCTCTATAAGTAATGCTGCAGTCTGAGAATTATAATTTTAAATTGATAAACTATGCACACCTTTGTACAGGTAATCCTGGAAGACATTGTGAATGCATGGACTCATGTTTCTGAATCACCCTGCAGCGGGATGTTTACGTTCAGGGGCTAAATGATGGATCAGTTGAAAGACAAAATGACATCCAGGATTGATGCTGTTGCAACCAAACTGGGTTAAAGGAATAGTTGGGAGGGGTGAGCCAGATTCAAAGTTGTAGTTTTATCCACTAAGTGTATTTCAGAGCTTGTTGTGTGACCAGCTGCTCATTGCCATCAAGCTTCTTGCCTGTAGATGTGTAATCCATCAGCCATCAGGGCGAGTTAATAAAATTAGGCCTATAAATTACCGACTCTGATCAGGACCTGTTCTCTGATTCCTCCGTTCTTACTGATGCTCCATCCTCAGCCCTCTCTCTCTCTTCAATCTGAATCCTGTCCTCCTCGCCAAGCCCTGATCCATGATGTGCACTTAACTCCTGTCCTCTGGGGAGATGTTTATGGGATTTCTTGCATGCAGTAGCCAGGCAACAGTTGCCATGGCGGTGCTCTCCGCACACTGACTTGTCTGGACCCGGAGAAAGTTGGAAATGATCGTGACAGAAAGAGGAGATGAAAAACGAAGCCGCAGCTCTGTTACCCTGCCTAACCCTGAATTAAACATGGTTAAACAGAATAGATTGTGACACTTTGCTGCAGCTCTCTCTGTTTTGGCCTTTCTGGCACAAAAGCAGCAGAGCAGAATGATTGGCCTACTTCTTCTGCTCGGCGCTCAGCATCATTAACGCTCGGGAGCGGACTGCCATCGGTTTCACGCAGACCCCCTCAAAACATGTGTGTGTTTACTGGTAGTGGTCACATGGCAGAGTTTATCCATGTGTGGTTCTTTGCTCGGTTCCCATGTTTCTGTGCTGGCCATAAAAATGTTCATTCATGACTGTAACGTTCAATGTGTGACAGAGGTTCAGCTGTGACCTGCTTACCTTCAACCTGCTAGATATCATCACCACCAACACTAAAGTCATGAAAATATCTGGAGCTACAACGTTAGCTTGAACACAGAAGCATCAAAATGTAGAGTCATCTCCTTCAGTTTAGATGTAATTGAAAAGTTAATTCACTTAGTTAATTAAACTTACATTAAAGTAACGTAAACCTTTCCAATCCTACGATTACCAAATTTATTCCCATTTGCAAAAACGGCAGAATACTAAGGTCATTTTTTTAGGGTATATTTTTATTACTTTCTTCAAACCTATATTGCATACTTACAATTACAATGCAATTAAGCAATTTTGGAAAATACAAATGGTTTTCTTATGGTTCTATGAGCTTCTGAGAGGATCATTCGTAACGTTTGTGTGAAATAAAGCCAAACCTGTGGACATATATTTAAAGGCAATGCCTAGATTAGTTTTCTTCCTTATGTGAGAACATTGGAAACAAAAAGAAACTAGCCACACACAATATCATGAAGACAGTGTAGACATTCGCAAGTCTGGTTCATGCTTGAGTACATTTTCCAGATATCTGATGGTGACACATTCATCTAAAACAATATAAACCCAATGGAAATGTCCAGTTCAGGAGGGAGGGGGGACTTTCAATCACACACAGGGACAAATAATTTCATATTTAGGTGGCAGCTTCATGTTGTGTGAGGAGACTAAGGCTTTGGCACAAAAATGCTTCTAAATGAACCATGATTTGAAGAATGTTGTTGTATTAACAGAGTAACTTAAGGCTCATAAAGTCAGTGTTTTGGATCGGCCATCTTGGTCTCAATCCCGTAGAAAACTTGTGGGCTGAGATGAAAAGCTATGGACAAAGTTCTACCAAACCTTTTAAAAAGAAGCTTTTAAATGTAATCCAAAACATTTAAAAGTTAATTATACCAAACGCTGAGTTAAATTTGAGTAAATGTAAAAAACTAATTAGTTTGTTGGTGTGACATTTAGTGAACATAATTAATGAAAACCCACCATGTACGTAGTTCTCAGACAGAACGTCACGTTCTTGCATTAATTATTGCACCTATGCTTAAATTATTGCACCTATGCAAGGCTGTATGGAGGAGAACAGTGTTAATAAATCCCAGGTTGATTCATTAACAGCATTCGTTTGTGTTGTTGGGCCTCATCTTCCTTTTTACAATCCTCCATAGATTCTCTATGTTTGGTGGCTTTTGAAGCACTGACTCTAATCACAGTCCAACCTCTGTGAATCTTCTCAAACTCTTAAAGGAGCTTGCTTCAACTCCAACCTCCAGTTATTCTTTACATGTTTTCCTTCCAGTGAACTTTCCATAAATGTATATTTTCTTGTGACGTACCCACATTGTAGGTCATAACATCACTACTACAAAACTTTTCTGAATTATTTTATATATTTACATTTGAAACTTTTAATATTTTGTAAAGCAGGGAATTTGAGATTTTCATTTGGTAGGAGCAATAATCATCACGATTACCAGACGGTGAGGTGACTGCGTTCATAGGAGAGGTGGACAGAATAAAAGAAGAGAAAATATGCTGGGCTTCATTCCAGTCCTGTGGCTCTGTGTTGCTCATGCAGGCCTCTGGTCAGAGGACAGAAAGGTGCAGAGTTCACACAAAGGTTTGGGTCAAATATGATTTAAAATGTTTGCCTGAAGGTGGATGGTGCTGCTGCATTTTGTGTCTCCAGTGGGACTATGTTAGGTTTCCTGTACATAAATATAGCCAGAGAGCTGAGATGGGGGTGACTAGCTTCAGATTATGTCGGAAAAATAACCAGCTACTACATACTTTTTAGGTTTTAAAAGTGGCATTTTTAAACCAACAAAAAATGTGTCGTATTTTCCGTCATTGGTTATCCTCGACTTGCTCTGTGTGAGTGAGTTCGATGCGGCATGCAGTGAGGTCAGGGTTGTTAAGTGTGATGAATAATGGAGTGGAAAAGCAATCATAAAAGGGACCAGAACACATGTGTGTGAGTGTTGAGTGCGCATGTTTCACTTTAAAATCTGTTTGTTTGCATTAGTTAAAGAATCTGTGTCAAGGATGTGAGCTACAGGTTCAGCCTGATGAATTTTATTGATTTCCTTCCTCTGTTCAATGAGGTGCAGATATTTAGAAAGCTTGAAAGGAAGAGGGAGAGACGTCTGAAACAAACAATAAGAACATTTTTTAAAAAGTCACGCTTCAACCCGTTTTATTAAAGAAGTCCAACCATCAAAAATATGAATGAGATTAAGAAAAGAGCCCTTAAAAGGGTATAAATATGTTTTATATATATAGGCTATATATTTGTTTTGCAAAACACAGACATTTCCAAATATTTATTAATACAAATAAAAAATCTTTTGCAGACTGCTATTCTAAATGAGAGAGGAGATGATTAGCAGCAGCATAAAGTAAAGCAGCATGTGAGATTCGTCTCCGGATCAGTGCAGCAGTGTGAAGGTCGCGGTCCGCTCCTGCATTCGGCTGTTTCTAGGTCAGTCGGCCATGCTGTCGGCTCCGTCTCCGCTGCCGCAGACCCCCGCTGCCCTTCGCCGCCTCCACCTCTCTGGACCGGACCGCAGTGACTCATGGGTGCAGCATTCGTGTCGCTGCTGCGCGTCTCTTCCGAGTTATGCCTGGATAATGACCTCCACCGCCCATCACAGCCCGACGATAGAGGAGATTAGACAAAAGACGCAGTTTGATGCACTGCAGGCTCAGGTGGAAGCTCGCGCCGCTGCAGCGCCCTCTTGTGGCGCAAGCGATGAATGTGCTCACATTGATAGGGACGTAGGAATTAGTTGACTAGTTTCTCATTAATATAACAGCTTGTTTTTTAATTTTAAAAATTTGTTTTTTGAATCATTGTGGAAACATACAGCATCTAAATGTGGTATCTTAGCAGATGCCCTGTCAGATAAAAATTCAACTTATTAATAAAGCACATTTAGAAACAGCAATTTTACCAAAGTGCTCTACTGACTAATAAAAATAAATAAAATAAAAGGCACATATATTAAACTTCTATTCTATTAAACGGCGTCTTAAAGAATACATGTAATCTCAGATTGCTAATTTAGTCAGAAAGGTGTAGCCCATCATTTGAGCACACACTGCCCTCTGCTGGCAGCTTGAACTCTACTTTCACAATTATCCTTTTTTCCCCCTACATGATACTATTATGCATTCAGATGGAAATAATGGATATTACAGCAGTGGTGAAAACTTTCTTTTCATTTTTCTAATATCCAATTTAAAAAAATTTAGAGATTATTTTGCATTACCAAGGTGATCTAACTGAACCCCTTCGTAACCTCAAAATCATTCCTCTCTCTGCTGTATTTTAGTCTAAACTGTACAAATAAACAACATTTCACCTGTCCAGATTTTCTTTCAGTGCAGATTACTGTTGGATTATCCGCTTTGTTTTGTTGTCCTCCAGTCTCCTCCCAGTAAGAAGCGTAAACTGGAGAAGGCTCAGAAGCCGCTGTCATTCACACTACCAGAGGCAGGTGTGAAGGAGCTCCAGGCCAAGGCCTCAGCTGCAGGCAGCAGCAGCAGCAGCTGTAGCTCTGTGGACAGCATCACTGCTCTGCTGGAGAAAACCCTCACTGAGCTGCGGGTAAGTAAGCTTCACGACTGTGTTCCCACTGCTAAGTTTATCATTATTAATGATTGTCTGAAGCTGGTCTTTACCGATTCATTCACACAATTCACTATATAAATATATATATGAATTAGATATCCACATATACTCAATTAGACATAAACTTAAAGATTTGTACTAAAACTCTCTGAACACACTGTACACTGTTTACTTTAATATTTCAGGATTTACAGGATGTAGATGTTATAAATCCTGTATGACTCAACTGGAAAAGTCAAATAAAAATGTAATTCTCCTTTACACTCCATATTTCTGGACTAAGTGGTTAAGTTACAAGACAGAATCTTTTTTTCCGCCAGAGAATTTATGATTATTATGAGTTACAACAATATTTAGTTTCCCTTGTATTTAAATCTTACGTTGTCCAAGACTAAAATGGCAACGCCACCTTCGAGACAATGCTCCTCCTCTGAGCTGCAGTTACCAAGCTTTCGCCTCACAGAGCAGCCCTCTCCCAAAACTCCCTCACTAAGCTCCTTCAGACTAGCCAGCAGCAATTGGCAAACAAATGGTGGAACTGTGCATGAGCAGAGCTCATTACACAAGCTACTTCTCAGTGCAACACTGATAAGAATTGCTGTTAAAATATTAATAGAGGAGCCATGGTGTGATGCCGTCCTGATGACATTGGAAAGAGCAGGAAGTTTTAAAGAGACAGAAATTCAATTTCAAGACATTAAATTACTTAGATTTCTTTTAAGTCAATTGACATATACAGCATCTCTATGACAAGTGAAGGCAAGGTTTTCTGTTTGTATCATTTTTTTTATTTTTTGCTGTGGGTTAGTGAATTCTGGATTGGTTCCATCATGCTGAACTGGTCAGGGTCTTGTTTGTCGTTCTACAGGTGCTGCATAAGCGGGTCCCCTGCAGACAACAGGAGCAGAGTCTCTTCCTGACTGCTGTGGAGAACACCTGGATCCACGGCCGACAGAAGAGGCGTGAACAGACACGGCAGCTGCGAGAGCTTCCCAGGGCGCCTCCCTGTGCTGGGACCAGTATACAAACCAGTACGGTCACAGCTGCTCCCGTTTCCACTGAAAACCAAGGAAATGACAAGAGCCAGGATGCCGACCTCAAAGGCAAATCCGTTTCTTCAAAAGAGTCGAGCACAGAAACTGAGACCTCGGCTGAAGGACGAGAAGAAAAAGAGGCGCTGGCAAATGCAGGCGGTGAGGATGTGGACATGGATTCCTCCGTCTGCGCAGAACCAAGACAGGAAGCGGACATGAAAACTCCTGCTGCAGAGAGAGCCGGCGACACCGGACGGCCCCGTACCCCTGTAGGGGTCGAACACTTTCTGTTCAAGTGTCTTCTGAATGTGATTCCAGAGGGAAATGACGTAGGGGTTGAGATGCACTGGGTCGAGGGTCAGAACAAAGACCTGATGAATCAGCTGCGTACATACCTCAGGAACACACTTTTAAAATCTGTGGGGAAGGTCTGAAGTTCAGGGAGACAGGATCTAAATACAAAACCGTATTTAGAAATTATTTGTATCGTTTTATAAAATAGAAAACTCCAAGTTTATTAACATCATTTTATATTCTCATTTCTTCTTAGCTTATCTTTTAACATCATTTTTAGTTTTGAAACAGAAAACATGTCCAAAGTTTTGGAATAAATGTTTCATGAAAATCTTTGCTTCATGTTTTTTTATTTCGCAGTACACTTCAGTAACCACTGGAGGGTGTGAGAGTTCCCTGCCTTACTCTGATGTAGCAGCAGGAATTCTTGTTTAATGTAGCAGATTTTGTAATGACTGTCTTGAACAATTTGTTTTTCTTCAGGAAGTTTGTAGAGTCTCTCAGTATTTCCTATGTTTGGAGAGTCATCAGTGTTGAAGCTCTCTATTATTACCCTGTAGTTGCTGTCATACATCCGTATTAGAGTCCAGTCAATAACAGGAAAACAGATTTAAACATCTAGAGCCTTACACACGTAGATGCACAATCTGTGCAGTAAAAAAACAAAATCGTTCCTGATCGTACAACATGTGCCTGGGTCATGGCCGGACTTTGTCTCCACTGCTGTGTGTGTGCACGCGCGTGGGGAGAAAGTCATGTGCTATTCAGTGAAACTAAAACAAGTTTGTTTGCTTTGTTCTTTTTGTCATTGGCCTGTAGTTTAGAGAGTTAATGTTAACAGCTCAAATTGTTTATACGTTATTTATGAAGGACACTTGCTTTATTGATAACACAAGAAGTCTAAGTGTTGCTGTGTTGATGGGATCAAATAAGATTAATAATAATAACCCATTCATTCATCGTCTATACCCACTTGTAGGTGCAGGAGAGCTCATTTCCTGCAGTCAATGAATGTGAGGTGGGATCACTAAAATGATTTTTGGGGTAAAGAAAACTAATGTGAAGTAATCATATTCAATTGTTTAATAAAGGGTAAAACTCTAGTTAAATGTCAGCTAGAACTATGCAACCCTTAAAGAACCTTAGGAGAACGTTCCCTAACGTTTTTATGTTTTGTTTTTAAATTGACAGTGTGAGAATTGACCAGCAGTCACAAGTTTTCCAATTGCTAAAATATTTAATATTTTTTATAAACATATATGTTTTAGTCTTTGAAATAATTTGCACACAACTATATTTTTGTTTGATCAAAACATTTCTAATAGTAAATCTGATCAGATAATTCTCATCTGAATTATCTGACTTTTTTAATCTTGAGTAGTGCTCCCCTCCGAATAACCTCAAAAAATAAACAGCTCCAAAATACTCTACTATTTTACAGCTATTTGAAATGCTATTTCGAAATTTAACATTTCTTTCACAGTGGAAAGAATTGCTTTCCGCATTGTGCGCTACATGGACACGTGGTTTATCAGTTTTGCTGCTATGCTGGCTCACATAAAATAACTTTTAAACTGTTAAAAGCTAATGTTAATAATTGAAGAATACATTCAGCAGTGACATTTCCACAAAACATGAAAATATCCAAAGATGTGCCGTTGGGAATGTGTCTTATCCGAAAGCCTGGTAAACGTTCGAAAGTTTTTACCGGTTGACGTAAGCAGGGTTGCTAAGCGACGCACGTTGGACCGTCGCTTACTACAAAACCGTAGTTACTACAGACCGTCGCTTACTGTTCTGCTTAAAATTCCGTTGCATTTTCTTTATTTTATGACATTTTTGACAGATGAACATGGGTCACAAGGTAGGCGCATGAGGTTTTGACAGCTACGAGTGTAAACTTCACTGTAGAGAGAATGGCGGCGGACTCACAATAATAACATTAACGTCCGTTCACCATAAATGGACGGAGAAAGCCAATAATAGTAGTGAAACGTTGTATTTGTAAAATATGTAACCCTGAGCGTTGAAGGTTTTTTTCTTTTTCACACACACCGCCCTGAGTCATGTTCCGTGTTTTGTCTCCCTCTGACAGAGGGTGGGAACGGCTACGTGTCTGTGGGCGCGGCCTAATGCTGCGTGATTCACAAACCGTATTTGTTCGTACTACTTTGAGCGCCATCTTGTTTGTAACTCCTCTACGTAAGCGGTTGGGTTTGTGCAGAGAAGGAGGAGGATCCGATTACTTCATTTTTCAGTTTGTTTTCCCTCCCCCAGAGTTAGTCTGGGAACCTCTTCCCGTACTGTACTACACAGGCGTGTATCTCTCCTTCGCTGTTGTGCTTTTCTCTAAAGGAAAACCCAGGCAGTATTTTGCCACTGGACAGAGATGAGCATCGAAACGCTTCTGGAAGCTGCCAAGTTTTTGGAATTACAAGCCCAGCAACAACAGAAAGCACGTGGTAAATTTGGATTTTATTTTTATTTTTACGTTTGATGTGTTTTCCGAAGTGTAGTTTTTAAACTGCGGGGTTAAAAAAGGATCAAAGTAGACTGATATTTTTGGGTAAAACGATGGACGTTATTCATTTCCTGGCGTCACTCACGTAGCGATTTCTGTGCAGTTGTGTCTTAATCTAAATATGAGATCTGTGTATCTGCGAAATGTCAGGGAGTATTTTAGTTTTACTTTCGTATTTGTGTTTGCGTGCAGACGCTTGGGTTGCAGCTAGTTTATTTGACCACTAACAGAAATAATAGTGAAATATGCATCAGTTTTTACTGCAGTGAGTGCCCGCGTTACTGCATTGAAACCTGCTGCGCATTTCACATTGTAAAGTTCTCAGATGGTTTCTACTTTTACTTCATTATTATAAGGATTACACGATCACGCTATAATAAAACTGCTTTATAAGAGATATATTAATCCATCGACCCAAACGGGGGGATAAAGGGCGGTGGCGCTGGGAATGCCAGGCTCCTTTTTATATAATGACCTGACAGCGTCCAAAGGGGATCAAGTGACTGGTTTACATACATCTGTCCACTTCAATCACCCACTGTGGTTAAAAATACGAACTATATTCTTACTGTACAGAGACACGACTGTGTCTCTCAGTCTACTTATATCAGTTTAAAAAAAATATAAACAGAAACAAACTCCTGCTCCTCTCAGACGCTGGTGGGGGGCTTTGAATGTCTGTCGATGACGCGCTATCAACAAACCTCGCCCCAAAGTATTAACTGCATGCTGACTCCGCCCCCTTCACCACGTGCGTGCTTGGGCTACCCCTCCCAGAGCTTGTTTATACAAAAGATGAGTCACTACTCTGTGGAAATTTAACCTCATTCCGCCTAAAGAGCAGAAAGCTGAATATGTAGCTAAACAGTAAGTTTGAGCAAAACCAGCTAACGCAGTTTCCGCCCATCAATTGGTTCAGGTACAACCCGGACAGTTAGATTTGAACAAAATAGAAAAAGGTCTTTTCTGTAATTTTTTTTTACTAACAACCTTATTTCTAGAAAAATATTTACAGGTTTAGTATGTATAGGATAGATTGTCCAAAGTAAATTGCAAGGTAATATTGTTTTTAATTAGAGTTAAAGACTTTTGTATGGATCTTGGGGTGATATGAGGGTCAAGGTGGGGTCGCAGGGTTTCCCCCAGTGTAATATAAGCCTGGCGGGCCACCAAGCTTTACTTGTGCCCCCACCAGGATAAGCATTGCTTATTTATTTAAGTCTTTTTAAAATGTTTGCATTTATTAAGACTTTATAGTTGGTGTTCAGGTGTTAATCTTCCAATCTTTCAATAACACATGATTATCAAGTGATATTTTCAAATTTTCTGTCAACTTTAAACTTTTTTTTTTTTTAAACTCAAAAACACAACGGGGGCCGCTGGATGAATGACTGCCCTGGCACCCAAACACCTGGCTTAGCAAGTTTACTGGGGGAATCCTTTGGGTCGCTATAAAAAGTATTGTTGAATAGGCTAAATAAAGTCAAGAAAAAAAATCGCTGCTCTACACAAAGAGAAAGTACTTGATATGTTCAATTAATTCGTAAGATGATGCTCATAAGTGAAGACCAAATTTTACATAATGGCATGTTTTTTTTCTGTATGTATTACCATGTGAGAGCTGTTGTTTTTTTTTTAAAACACTGTTGCATCTCTGGTTGGATAATTTTTTGCTTATCTTGTGGTAATTAAGGGTTTTTTGTACCATGTCACACAAGTCTTGTTGTTGTGGTGAAATATTTTCATAAATCTGAATAGAGCTGTGCAATATATTGAGTTGCAGTCATTGCACATTTAATATGTGGAATATTTTAATTACAAAGGCCTGCATGGATGCAATATTTTAAAGTGCCATGCATTTATTTCTCTATACCACTAACATATTTGGCCAGCTGAAAGTACTTCCACTGTCTTTGATGCATATTTTAGTGGCTGAGATGCTAAAGCTTGCACACAGAGAAAGGGGGCGTTGTACTGTCAGGAAGTAATTTGTATGGAAAATATGGGTGAATCATTATAGTCAATGCAATACTAAATCATTATATTGCACTTACATGCTTAACTTATAGTGTGCAGCCCAATTACGGAGCGAAACAGTCACAAAAATGTACCTGGAGAACCCTGGCTGTTACACATGCATATGGAGAATGTTTACAACTCTGCACAGACAGGCCACCGCTGGGATTTAAACCCAGGATGTTTTTGCAGTAAGGATAACCTAACCACAAACCTACCTTAATGTGCTCCTTCAGGACCAGATGCAAGCTCATTAAGATTTTACAGCTGCACCTGGGATTAAATTTAAGCTCCTCTGCTTGTGTGGAGATTTGATGCGTGTTAATCTGGAAATTTAAACCGTCTTCCTAAAACAAAAAATGTCTGTGGCTGCTTAATGCCTAAACTTTGATGAAGTTGGTGTGAACAAGAGTTATTAGAACAGGATCAGAGTGAGAGCTCCTGCTTCTCTCCTCTCTCTGCTCCTCCTGCTTTGCTACACTGGGGGAACAGAGTCCTCTTCCTCCTCCTCATCCTCCTCCTTTGCTGCTGTAGAGCAGGTCACTGTGTGCGGGAAAGTAGGCCAGTGTTTCTCTATGTGCTGCTGCAGTTATATAATGCCTATAGAAAACCCGCTGTTTTTTTTTTCTAACTGCCTCATTTGTGTTCTGTCTGAACAGGCACTGCTGTTTATGTGACTACGTCACAATACAATAAAGCACGACTACAATAACACAACGCACCACGTCTTATAAAAGTGGGCCGGCGCAGTTAGCAGAACATCCTGTTCTTTTAGCATTTTCCCCTACTTGGAGGACAACTTTTTATAAGGTGTCATGACACATATACAGAGAAAATGACTAGTCAGTGGGATGGTATAAAAAGGTTTACCAGTTATTTAAAACAGCAGACATTTCCCTCATAGGTGTTTTTTTTTTCTTTTTTTTTTCTCTCAATTATGTCAAACACTATTAAGAAATTATAACAGTGTCTGTTGACACACATGAAGCAGTGAAATGTTTTTGTTTGTTCAACATGTTTGCACTTTTCTTGGTTGTAATAGCCAAGAAAATTTGGTTTTGGTTTTTGTAAGGTGTCTTCATGTAATTTCTTATACTAAACCAAGTTTTCTTGGTTCATTACAATTCTTAAGTAAAGATGTGTCCTCCAGAAGTAGAGCTCTAAAGTTTCTCACCTTTGAACTTTTATCTGTTGGACCAATCCAATTCTGATTGGTTTCACTCAGCAGGGAAATACTGAGTAAAATCTATTTTTTGGGGATTTGAGTGTAACATATTTCACTGTCAATGTTTTACGCCAACACCGGCTAAATGATTTCAGAAATATTCAAATTTTATACATTATGCATTGTGTTGGATGTATCAGATGAAATGGCCAACATTTTTGGTTTGTTTTTGCATCAACCTGTAGGATGAATATGATGCACTTTTTGAGGGTATTAAAGGTCAGCTGATCAGCATGCTTTTACTGTTGGATTCACAAGTACTGCAGCACATTTATTTTCCCTTTTTCTAATGTCACAGTCCTTTGGAAATAAAAACAAATATGACTGTCAAAATAATACCAGGATAAAGCCATAATATTTAAAAACTGAAGTAGTAATTTTATGAGAACTCCGATGAAAAATAATTTTAAAAAAATGTACTCAAGCTTCTTTCTGAAGAAGGCTTTTTTCTTGTAATTTTAAGACATTCTTCTGGTAAAATTGCATATTTATTTTGCTGATATTATGATCCCGTGATTAAAAATAATTCTCGTAGCCTTACACCTCACAGAATGGATGATTAATATAAAAGGCACTTTTTGTCACTTGTAATTTCTTTTTTACAGAAAAGAAAGTGAGGGGGAAAAAAAATCGCATTTAAAATCAGATCAAGCGTGGAAAAAAAAACAAAAACAGAAATTTTAACAAAACAAAGCCTTAACAAAACATATTTATTTTTTTCTAATGAATTGTACTGTGGGCATGAGTGAGCTGTTGGTAGATTAGTAACCTGCTTGTTTTTGTCCTTCCACAGAGGATGAAGTGAAGGCGAAGCTGCTTCTGCAGCAGAAGACTGAGTATATTTACCCTGATGTGACTTATAACTCTACACCGCACATCAACAATGTCCCCAAAGCAGAGGAACGTCTCACCGAGTGCCGCCCACCACCCATACCGCCCTCCTTGCCTCCCTCTTCCATGCCCGTCACCGTCTTCCCCATCCCCGTGGTTACCCCTAACCCCACAGGGTCACCCTCTTTGCCAGTCACCACCCTTTCACCGCCAGCTGCTCCATCGCTGGCCTTCCCTAACAGAGACCCTCAGTCCCCTCAGGAGCAAAGCGCCGCGGCCGTGAGGTGCTCCCCGCCTCTCAAAGCCGACTACCCAACTCCTGCGGTGACGGTCAACCACAGGCAGCCCATCCAAAATCATCACAACCCCTCTCTGCTCATCGACCAAAACACTCAAGTGCAGCAGCAGCCGACGCCGCCGCAGCAAGTGGCTCAGTGCTATGCAGGTTCAATCATCTCAGCCCCTCAGCACCAAGCTTTACTTCCCCACCCTAGCCCCTTGCTCCAGCCCACTCCCCCGCAAAACGGCACCGTCAGCCGGGGGAGTCCGCCTGACGACAGCCGCCAGCTGGACAGTAAAAAGAGACCCGGAGGGTACGTCCAACGAAATGAGGCTGGGGGTTATTTTAACTGTTAGAACTTTGGTATAGTTTCGCCAAATCAATGTGATGGTTCACAAAATGTCAGAAATAATGATTAACCCAGAGTTTATCCCCACTAAAATGTCAGTAGAAAGAAAGAAAATATTTGATTAACTGTGATTGTTTTCGTCAGGTTGCCTCAGTTGGACATGAGGTTTTTTTTCTCTGTTCTTGCAGGGCCGGCACAAGAGAAGTACACAACAAACTAGAGAAGAACAGGTGAGTTTTACCCGCCTCCTTAATGACTCACTGCTTACCTCATGACATCTGCTGTAATAGAAATGTAAAAGGTCTATTTCACTGCAAAACCACACAATCTCACCAAATATTTTTAGTCTAGTTTCTAGTTCCACTGGCAGATTATTTCTCTTATAACAAGAAATGTCTCCCGTGTTATAATGTCACAATGGAGCTACTACTTTTTCATCAACATTAAGGAATTATTGACTTAAGACAAACTCCTGTATCTTGTTGAAAAGTTACTTGCAAGTTATTTTTGTTTATTATTTCAAGTCTAATAAGATATTTGCATTACAAACTAGACCAAAAATACTTCGTAAGATTTTGTTCTTTTGCAGTGTAGCTCTTTTTTTTCTTTTTTGAATATATTTTAGGGGTTATTAAAACTAATCATTTTGGGAGTTTGTTTTCACTGATTTGGTCTTCATTGCATCTGCCAGGCGAGCGCACCTGAAGGAGTGCTTCGAGACGCTGAAAAAGAACATCCCGAACATCGACGAGAAGAAAACCTCCAACCTCAGCGTGTTGAGAAGTGCACTCAGATACATTCAGGTGAGCCCTTTCAGCAGCTGCCTAAGTGTTTGGTTTTATCTGCTCTCTGGGTGAAGACAAGCTTTGTGGTTTCCTTTATGAAGACTGCGTGTCATTTGGAAGTGAAGCGTGAGGAACAGAGGGAGTGGCAGGACAGAAATCTGCTCCTGTGCTATAAAACCGTGATTGGCTCAAAAGCAGCCAGCTCTGTTAGCACAACAACAGGAGTGTCCAAGCAGTTCAAACACCATTTACGCAAGACATTTAAATCTATTTTTAGCTCGACTTAAGCTTCTTTCGAATTTATTCATCTACAGGCTTTTTCACTTTATTCTGTTCGGTGTAATTGTTACTGCTTTTAAAAGGTCTGCTCATGACTCACTGCATGTTTGATTCAGTGTGGGTGTTGTGGTTGTAAACTGCTGGTGCAAAGGTCCACCGCTGGCCCAGTTTAATAGAGTGAGAATTCAGTTTTTATAGAGTAAAAAAGTTTCCTTTCTAACTTATTTTTTTAACAGTTGATCATTAAATATGAAATAAGAAGAGTCAGACTGGTTTTTGGGACTCTTGTATCAATTTTAGCTAATTCTGATTTCTCTTTTGAAACTATAAGAACATATAATATCAGCATTTAAATATTTTTGCTTTGCCTTTCTGCTGCAAGTGGTCATATTATTTGATTTGGGATCAGAATTGGTGTCAAACAAGATTTCATGCTTAAAAAAAAACAAATCAGGGTTATGATGGAGTTATAACCCCTTTTACATAAAAGTCTAACTTGCAGAGTTTGCGCAATTAGCGTTGCTAAAACAGCATTTTCCATGACAGACAGAGGGAATCTCAAAGGCATAGAATATCAGCCTTGCTGCATGCTGTGCAGTTTTCCTGTTTACTGCTGCACAGATCAGACATGTTGGAGAAAATACAATTTACGTTTAAGCAACTTCTTACATTTGTGTGCTTCCTCTGGTGGATTTGTATTGCTTTACCAATACTGAAAGTGGCAAACTTCAACTTCCACACTGAAGAGTGTTGTCTAACAAGAAAAAGAGCTGATTTTTCTCGATGGATCTCCTAAAATCCTTCTGACCTGAGAGCAGTTCTAGTAGTTATGAGGCTGACACGTTTTGGTTTTAAACCGCTTTAACTACCTGTCACTGAGCGATGAATGAGGTTACTTTATTCATTCTTGCTTCTGAGTTGTACAGGCCTTTCTACCAGAAGTTACTCTCCAGATTTTATTATTGAACAGGGGAGCAGTTTTGGGAATGTTGAAATTGAAGAGGTTGATTTGTGGCTGACAGGAATTAGAGAAGCAGCAGTCTGGTTGGTCCTCTCAGGAGGAAAGTGGGACAGCGTGGGTGCACGGCTCATCACTCAGCCTCCCTCCCTACGCCTCCCTCTGTGATTTAGCATCCTACTGTGCCTGTCGTGATAAACTGGCACACTGACATCCCCAGCTTTCCCTCATAATGACTTAGGCTAACAATCGCTACATTTTAAGGCACAAAGAGGAAAGAAAATTCTTATTAGCCTCACCTCCATTATGTAGTTGCACAGAAACCGGTTCATGTATTGTAGGTCACAAAGGTCTATCCGTATTTGTACTTATGCACGCCTATTTCCCCACAAAGAGGATTTTTCCAGTCACTGGGCGGGCAGTGGAGTGACACACACACAAAGTTTGGTTTAAAAGGAAAACAAGATAAAGTGGAAGCATGGGAACACGTGTCCGGTCTGAGTACTCCTCTCCCCGCCCCTGTTCTCTCTCCGTCCCAGGCTGACGGGAGGAGGTGGAGCATTTTTTGTGCTCTGAACTGCGGCTCAGAAAAGTGATTTGCAAAAAGCTGTAGGCTTGGCATCACATTTCATTTCTACTGCAGCCGAACCCAAATGTTTATGTAATGCTAAAGTAAGCACAGAGGCAGGAGTTTTAATACTTTTCCACAAAGTTGCCAAATGTTTGAACATCTGGACTTCCTCATATCATCTAATCAGCTTGTGACTCAGAGCAGATTAACATGGAGTCAGATTCTTTCATATTTTTCTTCTCACGCAGTTTCTGTTTTTATTATTATTTGATTATGATCCTCCCGCTGCTAAAGGCATCCTCGTGAGCCGGCAGCGTAAAAGTAATACAAAAAAAAAAAATCACAGAGACTGGAAAGTTAAGCCACCGCATTAGTGCTCCTCCTCCTCCCTTCCTCTACCCTGCCCCTCTGAGCTTTTAAGGCCACATGAGCAGCGAGCACATGGCTTCCCTAGACCGCGAGACGTCACCCCCCGCGCTGACCCCGCCCAGCACGGCAGCAGGCAGGACTCTCTGTACCGTGGCGCTTAGCTGCCAGCAGCAGGGAGGGAGCGTGGAGTGGTAAACACAAGGCTCGGCTTACTCCACTCTCGCCTCGTCTCGTCTCCCTCGCTGGCCCAACTTGTTCCTCCACTGCCAGCCGGAGACATGTTGCGTTTCCGACTGAATCTGTGGCAGTCAGGTTTTAGAGATTAATTATTCAAATTGTCACAAAATGACATTTTTCATTTATTTCGAACATGTAAAATGTCAGAAGAAAATACATTAAAATGAATAAGAAAACAAACAACCCCATAATAATAATCAAACGTAAAAAACAATATTTCATATTCAGTTTGCAAAGGAGTAGGAGGAAACCAAAGCTTATTACATCCTATCCCCAATTATCTTGTCCAAATATGTCCCACATTATACATGTTTACACATCTAATTCTTGTGGATTGTGGTTCTAGTCTTATTGTTTGAAAATCCTACCTTAGTTAATCTACTATTTTATCATTTTATATTAATTCAGCTTAATGAATTAACATTAATTCATTAAGCAGTCGGAATATGTTCAGCTCTAAAAGGTCAGAATAATAAACAAAATGAAAATCAGTGTTACAACCTTAATTATGTGAAAGTCATAAAATGAAACCTTTGTTCATATTATTGTTATATGTTGTGATACAATATATTTATATATATGAATAGATTTGATCTATTTACATCATAAACAAGTTAAAATTAATTTGAATAAAACCAAAAAATATTCTCAAAAGAAGATAAAATCAAAACAAAGCAGGGTGAATAGATACAAAAATTTGTTAAATATATTCAGAAAAAACAAAAATAACACTGACATTCAATATAAGTTCCTTAGTTTCTTTTAAAATGCAGTATAAGCAAGAGAGAAGTAATAATTAAAATTGTATAGACCAAGTTAAACAAGTGAGTCCTGAAGTGATATCATGGATCATGAGAACAAATATGCAACCAATATCTGGACCTCGGATCAATTAGATCTGAACTAAGAGGTAATTAGGCCAAATATTAGTTAGTAAACCTTTTCTCACAAAGAAATCATTCAGAAAGTAGATATTCTCTCCCTCAGACAAACTTTTAATTGTTAGTCAGGCACCATGTGAAATTCTTTTTTCCTGCTGGAAGGGCCAGAAAGACAATGGTCTATGGTAACCAGAGCGTCACAAGACCTGTGCAGAAGCCCGGTCGGTGGGCCAGGCTGAGCAGCATGTCTGCAACGTGGCCTGTGGTGCTGCTGGCCCTTTAAGAGGAGCCAGCCGTGTGCTGCAGCAGTGAGTCAGTCAGTACAGCTTGTGTTGCTCCCTCTCAATCCGCCCCCTCCCGCTCCCTGTCTCTGTGGCCATGTGCTCGGCACTCGCATTGCTTGTGACGGAGCTGTGCTGCTGTTTACCCTGCATGCATGTACACACACTCACACACACTCACACAAGGTTCAGCCTATCTGTGTGCTAATCTAGATGTCTGCACACAAACAAAGCTCAGGTGACGCTGTATCTATTGGAAAAAGAGGATTGGTCGCTCCTCGGAGTGCAGCCATGTGCAAAGAATAATACAGTTCTTGGCAATTTGTGTCTTACCAACCTGGTGACATGATTAACATGCTGATGTGCGATCCATCTGCTGCAGACTTAGCCACCAGGTTAACATGACTAATCTCAGCTGTTATTAACGAGATGTGAGCACGCCGCAGCCTGTACCCTCCACCACCAGGTTCAGTGGGTCTCCATGTTTCTGGAGCGTGTCTCCTCTCTGCTCCATGCTCTCTCCTTGACTCACGCCGTGTACTATTATGACAGCTTATGACTCATATAAGATTGCAAAAAAAAAGAAAGCAGTTCCATCTGTTTTGCAGTCTTTTTTCTTCCATACTGAATTTAAAAGTCAATATTTGCATGTTGAGGCCAAGTCGGAGATGACCTCACGGCACCGTAAGAGTCCGTGTTTGTCCAAGGTTATGAAAGAAACCTTGGAAGGTCCTTGGTTGTTTCCCTGCCAAACAAAGATGGAGACATTCCAGTGACATCAACACAGAGCGGCTGGTCCTCTGAGAGTCCCTTCTGTGTCCAGATGTCTCCGACTATTTGACACAGAAGACGTTATCAGTCATTCAGGCGTTTATGTTCTGCCTGACTCATTGAGCAGTAAAGTGCTATCGTTATCTGTTACGTTTCCATGGCTCCCAACATTTTAATGTTTCAATATATCCGACTATCATGGTGAAAAGAGTGAAATCTTGATCATCTTACAAAGACATGTTTAGAATCACGGATTCAATAAAGACACAGGTAAGAGTGTCCACAGCCAGGTTTCACCTTTTCTACACAGGTTTTAAAAATCACAACATGATGAGCCTCGGTAACGAGTGTTTTTCATCGCTGGGGAAGAATTTTACAGAAATTGTTTAATTCAGCCGCAGTAAAAGGTTTTCAGGCCTGTTTGAGGTTAAGTCTTCCTGGAATCTAAGCTGAACTAAAGCCACACTCTGGCTAAACCCCTTCAAAGCCCCACATTCATGTGGACCGCTCATATCGGGGGGAGCTACTGGTGGGCTTCAGATCAGAACATTCTTTCAGAATTTTTTAATAGAGAAAGGATATCATAGCTCAATCAATGATGGAAAGTTGTTGAAGTCGTATCGCAGCACCTCTGACACAGTTCACCACTGTTCTCTGTAGCGTGGGGTTTTAACAGCCATTGGTTTGGTTTTTATTTTCTCAAACAAGAAGTGCTTTTTCAGATTTTTTTTTTTTTTTAGAATAATTCATGTTGTCAAACAGGTTCAGTTTAGGGGATTTTCAGGCCTTGGATTCTTGCAGGTGAAGTTGAGCTCATAATGTGGTGAAGTATGTTACATTCCTGTTTGTACATCGCTGTGGTTCAGAACACATTTTTTCAACCTGCAGTTTCTACTCAGCATCTTTATATATATTAAAAGTAGTTGGATAATGTAGAACGTTTAGGCGTTTGAGAATTTTTCACAGCCTTGTAAATCAAACTGATGGATCACATTTAACGGCCCATCAGTTTTTTGTAGATCTTTGCCAGTAAAATCATTCCAGCCCATCTTAGTTCTCTTCAAAAACCACGTCCCTTGTATTTCATTGGCAATGCAATGTTGTAAACCACGTCACACATACTCTGATTGGTTGGCCTGTGTGAGGCGACGTCGCAAGAAGCATGTGTGTTTAGAGGCCTGGCTTTAGGAGGGTGATTTTATTCTGATCAAATAATAATTCAAAAGGAACTTTACAGGTGAAAAGCTGTATTGAAAGTGAGTCTATTATTATTATTATTATTATTATTATTATTATTATTATTATTATTATTATTATTATTATTATTATTATTATTA
>CAEFZY010077232.1:0-39303 GCA_903066815.1 Brachyrhaphis roseni
GATGGATGGATGGATGGATGGATGGATGGATGGATGGATGGATGGATGGATGGATGGATGGATGGATAGATAGATAGATAGATAGATAGATAGATAGATAGATAGATAGATAGATAGATAGATAGATAGATAATGTTGGTATGGACATTTCTGGCTGAATGGTTCAATTTATACAGAACAGTTAAAACAATCTGTACCATGAGAGAAAATGCAAATCAGCCCATGGAATGGCTCGTTTGTCTGTATTACACGCTCACACATTTAAATCTGTCACATCTTACCAGTCTGCCCACAGACCATCACGCAAATGCCTGACAGCCATCAAACTCCCTGTCAGGCAGACCTCCGCACTTCACAAATCTGTGCAAACATGTAAACATGTTGGTGGAGATGGCTGACACCTTCAGGACCGTCGTATTCCTCCTCACAAAGCCACTCTGCCATCAAACATGTGTTAGGACAGAGATTTCCAACTGTCAGCATCCAAGCTACTGAGGTCTTTCTTCCTCCCAGATGGGTAAGTACATGATCTGTCCTCCTCTCTCAGTCAATATTAACTCCGTTTTTCAGTCCACAAGTAATATTTAAATAAATAACAAAGTTTAAGCTTTTGCCCTTAAACTGCAAACAGTTTAAGGGCAAAAGCTTTAGTGTGATCTTACCTAGAGGCAAATTATTCAAATAACAAATACATTTTTATACAATAGCTGTTTAATATTGTAATTCATTCTTTGTAACTGATCATAGACAGAGAGTAAACACCATTATAGTGACACCTTCAATATCAATTAGATTAGTTTATTTCAGAGAATTCACACAGTCAAATACTTTTTTAAAACCCCTGTAAAGGCGCATACTTATAGCCATCACTGTCATCCTCATTTCAGGGCGACCAGTGTTGTGCACAATATGCAGATCTGCCAGCTAATGGAGAACCATGATTACTTTCATAGTCAGTGGAGATGCATTAGAAGCATGAAATTAATCTGATGAGATATCAGCAAGCCAATTAAGAAAAAACATATTTTATTTTGGCACTGGTCAGCAATTTGACAAGGTTCAGGAACCCGTCGAACCGCCGTGACACCTCATTTACAAGACTGTTAGAGACGTTACAAGCAGAAATCGCCCCACATCAGAGATTTTCCTGCAGCTTCGAGTTGTTCAAACAAAAATCCAACATTATTATTAAGCTCTCTGACCATGTTGGTTAGATATCCTTGAAAGAAGATGGACTAAATGAATCTGAGCCAGAGGGATTTTAATCTGAATAAAATTATTCAATGGAAGAAAGTTGTGTTGCTATGAAGCGAGGAAAAACAGCAGTGAGCGAACCAAAACAAAGGCCTGTAATGTTCTAGGTAGGAACTAAACTTCCTAAAAATGTTTGTTATTCATTCAATCTTTCTCATAATTGTTCTTGTTGCAGTTTAGCCAATATGCAGGGTGGGGGCTGGGGGTTCGGGGAGTTTGTCTGATAATTGATAATCAGCTGATTTGGTTCTTCACTTTGAGAGCTGTCCATCCCCTAGTTTCAGAACGTAGCTCACTTACTGTAGAGTACTTATTGTAATCTAGCTCTAATTGCATCATATAATTTACTAATCAGCATCCACAAGTGGCAAAAGGAAATTAAAAGAGTGAAATTGTGTAGACAGTTGATAAAGCTTGGTAATATCATGTATCATAAAATCTTGTACAATTATCACAGAAAACTGTTAAGTCTTAGGGTATTTATAAATGATAGTCTGATGGACTCAGTTTGATTTGGGGACCAAAATTGCAACATTCGTTCCATTTTCAGCTTCATCGGTTCTCTTGTGTCAATCAACCCAAACTTTGTGAGTTTTTCTGCTACGCTACAGCCAGCTATCCACAACATAGACTGCTATGAATGCTAAGGCTAGTTAGCATAGCCACCAAAGGTGTCGGTAAGTTGTTTCTCCATCATTAGCTGGTTTAGCAGTGCATGCACAAGGATGATTGACGGCGCTTATCCCCTACCCCTGGCTCTGATTGGCTGTTTTAGGCTGGGTGCTTTTCTTCAGATGGCAATAATATTTCATGGGGAGACGGAGGAGTTCCATCTTTTAATAGACTACCTGCCTCGTGTCTCGACATGGTGACTGTTTTAATAAATATGTAGAAGAAGAGATGTTTTTCTAAAAGTTACATTGTGCAGGTTTAAAGTGAACTTTATCTAACAAAATGTAATAACATTACCAAAGCATGAATCCAGTGGCTTCCCTCCCTTGGTCTGACCCGCCTCAGTTCTTCCTCTGAGCTGAGCTCCGTTTCTCTTTCTTCCTCTTCAATTAATCAAAGCGTATTCCTGCGACCTCGATTTCATTAATTGAGGATCTGAACTAATCATTACAAAAGGAAAAACAAATTCCCTATTATATTTTTCCTGATGCTGGCTAATTTTAATCAGCTTTCATGAAAAGAATTAATATCTTTGTGGAGTCATATAATGAATAAATGAGGATTTGTACATCTTTTAATGTGTGCATGTGTGAGTGTGTGTGTTTTCATACAAAAGTGTGTGTGTGCATTCTAAACCTTTCCCTGAGGAAGTGTTTTCAGATTGGCTTTGTGTGTATGTGTATTTATATGTGTATCAGTGTGTGAGCTTTCTGTTGTTATGTGCTTGGTTGTCCCAAATCATTTCCTAACTTGATTATTGCTTTTTGTGCTAAACTACATATTTCCCTGCAGGCACTTTCTGATGCTCATACAGTGATGGGTGTTTTGCAAATTTCTAATATTGCAAGATGTGACTGCGAGTAGGCTGATGCATGCTGGGATATGAACGGGTGTGATTTAGACACAAGGCAGTGGGAAATGGTGCCTGGTTGTCAGGTTTTGCTATGACTCGGTGCTTTGTTTGTGTAAAAAAAACCCTCTTGGATCTCATCTCAGGAAATGGATCTGTGAGATGAAATGATTATTAGTTCACATGAGACAAAATAATTGAACACTTTAAAATTGTATCCCACACTGTCAGTTGTTTAAAATCAGTTCTGCTCAAGAGTACTTTCCCAGAAGGAAATAAAATGTTGTGTAACATGTTTGTGTAACAAACAAGTTACACAATTTTCTAAAAAGTACAGAGTGAAAATGAATGATGCGAGTACACTTAACCAGGTGTGCTGCTGATCACCTGGTTAGACACTCAGTCCTTCAGTCTCACAAACTGTGTGGTCTGTTAGTGAGGTAGTCATAGATCCAGGTGATTGTTGGAGTTTCTGATAAAGCAGATCAGGCTGAATTGTGTTAAATGTTCTGGAGAAATCAAAGAACATGATCCTCACTGTGCTGCCTGCTTTGTCCAGAGGACAGTGGGTTTGTTGAAACAGGTGTATGATGGAGTACTCCCAAAGATTTTCAAAGTCCTCTTACGCGCTCTTATCTTAGCTTAAAAATTCCTGCCTAGAAGTCCTAGCTCAAGAGTTATTTTGTCAGTCACACTGGACTTAAACTGATGGCTGATTAACAGGATTTTGTTGAATTGCAATAATTCAAATTAAAACAGGGAGACATCTAAAACATGAAGGCAGCATGCCTTAAGGACCAGGGTTGGGAAGCACTGGTTTAGGTTACTGGACTAAAGGGACAGTCTTATGTAAAGTCAACATCATCATGTTATGATATTATTCTCTCATCAAAACCATACCTGAAGTGGTGCCTTGAAGCTTTTATGCATATTTGAGAAATCCTTTCATCTCTCATGGCAACCATTCAGCTGTGTAAAACGCCTAGCTGGACATAGCTCTGCCTTTGGGTTGCAGATCCTCCTCACAGAACAGCCTTCCCCCTCTGAGCTCCTTCAGAGCAGGCAGCAATTAGCAAACACCTGGTGGAACTGCTCATCTGCTGACCTTGTTATAGGAGCTGCTTCTCAGTGTAGCACTGATAAAAAACAAACCAATAAAGAAACACTGTTAAAGGGTTAATAGAGCGATGATGTGATGACTTCCTGAAGGCAGAGTTTCAGAAATAGCAGGAGTTTTTAAAGAGGCAGCGGCCCAATTTCAAGGCATTAATTTACCGAGTTAAAGTTCTTTTAGGTGATTTTTTTTATATATATGTATAGCCTTTTTATAAAACCTGAAGTTAACATAGTTACTTGATTTTGTTATAAAATGGCATGATGTGGGTGGAAAACACATAGTAGGTTGTTAATTAAAGTATTTATTTATAAGGTTGAATAATTTTTGTTAAAAACCCCTCAACTGTCACCCTCAAAACACTTACATGTTAATCAATGGGTCCATTAGGACACCAGTATCCTGACAGCTAAGGGGTTAATGTGTTGGAGAGAAACTGTTTGTGTTTATTACATGTGTGGTGACTTGCTGTTCAGAAAACAACCGCTGCTGGGTTCATGCCTTCATAAATTATTATTTAAAATCTAAGCCTGATTGGACATTTGCAGACAATAACTGAGACTTTAATGTTTGACTTTAAGTTTCCTGATAATCTGGTGGTGCACCGATTTGGTAATGTTAATCTAAATTACTAGTTTTATTAATAATCTCCCTAAGCAATTATTTATAGATATTCAAAACCAAAACCAGACCTTTTGTTGGCAAAGATATGAATTGTAAGTCATCTCTAATATTTAGTGACTAAGAATCATCAAATATTACTCATTTGATGATATATTATTATATATTATTCTCTGCCTGTTCAGAGAATGAAGATCAGGAACAGGAACCGTCGTCATCAAAATGTATAATTTATGGGAGGTTTCTAAAAAAATATGGTTTCTCTTTTTCTACATAGTCAAGCTTAGTTATATTTATTTATGAAACATTTAGCGTTATGTATATTTAGGAATATTTGAAGACTGCTTTGCACTCCAGCTGCATCCTGCTGGGGAATCCCAGCCATCTGAAAAGTCAGATGAGATATGGAATCCCTTCAGTGTGTTCTGGCTCTGCCTGCGGCCGACTCCTTGTGGAATGTGCCCAGAATATGTTCACTGGGAAGCAACCTGGAGGCATCCTAATCAGATGCCCCAACCGCAACTGACTGAAGCGGCAGTTCTGCTCCGCCGCTCCGATCCTGGCTCCAAGACAGTGTTAGGAAATCAGCAAGGAATAAAAGCTCATGACACCAGCTGAAAGCTTCACAGTAGAATATCAGCTTCCACTGACCTTTCTTCATTTCCCACAACAGCAGGCTAAAAAACTAACTCAATTATTTTTCAATATTTGTACATGTGGTAGTGGACCTGCATTTAAAAAAACAAATATTTCAAAAGAAAAATGGACAGCTTTGCAGATGTAGAGACACAAATTTCTACCTGTTCATCTTTGCAAAACAATTCAATCATCTGCGGAAAGAACAGATTTTTAACTACATCAGATTGGTTTATTCGAACTCACAAACATTGCATCCAGGTGAGTTCTTCTGATCACAGAGGGGACTGCAGCTGTTGTTTGTGAGCATAATGTTCATTATGTCCAAAATTCTTCTCTTTCAAGCAGTTTTTTTTTTTTTTTTTTACTTTTTGTGTTTCTTCCCTCCTGGCATCTGCAGAGCAAGTTAAATCAATACCTTCTCGCTCCAAAACAATCATGCTTTTTGTTTAGCAATTATAATTTGCTTCAGCTGAAACTTTTCTTTATCCATGTCTGCAGTTATGTGCACAGATAAACCAGAAATGTTTTTTAACAGTGTAAAGTGTGTAGCATTTCTTAATTTAAAAGCCTTTATTACCAGTGCCTGACAAGACTCCCTCCCACGCCCCAAATGAGTAAACAACGTATTCAAAATAAAGACTTTGCTGCCAGTATTTCTATATTGGACGTAGATGCCTGAGTTTGGCATTACTAATGTACTGTCTTCACTCTTTGGCAACTTTCAACTGGATTCTCAACTCCCTTGTCTTTGTTTTTTGATGTATACTTTTTACTCTTTACGTTTACGTAAATCTAATCACAATCAAAATAAAAATATCCGAACGGTATGCTATAAACCCATACATATGCCATAGCCAGGTGCTGCTAACCTTTCATTAGCTCTGCACCTAGCTTTCAAAGAGGTCAATTGCTGATGAATCATCTAAAGAACCAACCAACAAAACAATCAAATGGGTCCGAAATGAAATGGGTTACGAAATGAGTCCGTAAATTTTCCGCCAGTAAGAAATTCACACATCTGTGTGACATTCATTTTTACTGCTGTGCTGTCAGATTGTGTGCAGTATGTTTGCCGTGTACAACCTGAGATGCTCTCATCTCTTGTACAGTTACACCTGAACGGCTCCACTTTTCTCTGGGCGCTTTCCCAAAGGCACTGTAGTACCGGTCTTCTTTAGCTTCGCTGCCAAGGGGACAACTTCTTTGTACCAAAACATTTCACGCAGGAGCCATGAATTCCAGTGCAGTGATGGGACTTTACAGGACTAAAGAGATTCATAAATAATGCCCTTGCCATGCAGCCAAGATGTGATTGTCAGAGTGTTATCCAAAACACCAGGTAAGCCTGTTAAAAGCACACTCTGCTGTTCGCTGTGGTTTTTATTTCAGTGAAGTGACACCTCTCAGCTTTCTCTCTTTGAAAGCCAGTCAGAGGTAGGGAGGTCGAGAGGGGCACACACTCGGATAAGTTTAGACACACACACAGGATCTCTTTGAAATGAACACACACTCCTTGCAGGCGGCTAAGCCTGGTTGAGACTCGGTGAGCCGTGATACGGCCACCGCTATCCGATCCGCTCTTATCTTAAGAGAGACTCTGTGTGAGAGCGACTATTTTTACAGCCCATCTGTATGTCACCCTGTGGCTAAAAGTGTGCATCTAGATTCATTTTCTTGTGTGATAGCATGATAAAACCTTGTGTTAATAGGGTCAAATGGTTATGCTAATTAGTCTTTTTCAGTATTTTGCTCCTTGTAAACCACAGAACTTGGTTTACAAGGAGCAAGTTCTGTAAACTTGCTCCTTTACTGATTTTTACATCATTTACAGGATGTAAAAATCATCCTGTAAATGATTTTTACAGGAACCCTAATAGCAGAAACATTAACCCTAAAATTAAAAAAAAATATCAGCAGCTAGATCAGTGGTTGAATTACAGATAGGTTAGCAAATGTCATATATAAAAAAATGATGCATTGTTCTCCATCACAAAAATATATATATTTTGTTTGTTTTATTTTCTACATTTGTTATTTTTCCCTCCAATGTTTTAATAAAGACAGCTGCTTAGTGGCATCTATTATGTAAAAATCCCAGAGTTTTTCCCCACACTAAACATTCCTCAGCTTGACACAGTGCTTAATATACATTTAAAAATAAAAATAACATTAATACTAAGATTCAGTATTATTAATGGGAGACGTTTCTACAGGGATTAGACTTTGTGAAAAGGAACGTTGTAGGGATGTAGGAAAGATACAAGACAGAAAGAGAGGCAGGAGGAACCCAGGAATGAAGGACAGAATGAATGGATTAATGAAGAAAGGACCAAACAAAGACAGAAAGGAATGAAGAAAAGAACCAATCAAGCAACCTACCAACGAGAAAATCAACCAGCAAACAAACCAACAGAAGAACCAACAAAAGAATGAATGAACCAACTAACCAAATCCCCAACCAGCCAATGAAAGAACTAACAAATGAACCAACAAGAGAACCAATAAATGATAGAACCAAAAAATATTCATCCTCTTGGATCCAGGCCTTGTTATCAGAGGTCCTGCTACCTGAGTTACTGCTGCTGTAGAACAAATCAGATCCATTTGCACATGTATTTACTGAAAAAAAAAAAAAAAGATTTTACGCCATGAACATTATTTTATTTTGTTGATCCTGTGAAGCTAGGTCTAAGTTAGTTTTTTTGTGCTTTAAAGTGAAAACTGATTTTGACAAAACCACATAAAATATATGAAACATAAATTAAGTGATTGCATAAATATTCAACCCCTGTAAGTAAGTGTTAAGTGTTTTTTATTAGCACCACTTGGCTGGACCTCTGTTGAATTCTGTCAGCTGCTTTAAAGAAATTGAGTGATTTCTGCAATCATTTAATTTATATTTCATATTTTTTAGTAATCAGTTTTCTCTTTGACGTTGAAAGATGCTTCTGTATTTTCTTTTTTGTCAAAAAGTCAAATTTTGTTAATCATGACAGATTTGTAGAAGCAATACGAAGAGTAAAACCCTGAAGGTGGTGAATACTTTTCATAGTCACAGTCGTTACAATCATGAGTAAAAATCTGACTGCAAAGACTCAGGATCCTCTACAGACAGAGGTTGGCAGGAGGAAAAACAGACGGCGGGATCCAAAAGAGGCCATATAAACCTGATCACCAGCTGTCAGTCTACAGTTAGCTTAGCCAGAACGACTCAACCTAGTCGATGACGGAGGAGTGAAAGTTGTGACTGCTGGGATTACTGGGAGGCACAGAAGTTATTAAGGCAGAGTTGGACAAATGGGTCCCAAGGGACGGAGCGAGACGGAGGGGAGGAAGGAAAGGAGGGAGTTAAAGAAAATGAACATGACATGAAGAAAGAGCAAGGTTGAGATAATGAAAGGAGGGAGGAAAAAGAAAATATGGAAAGGAGTCTGAAGGAGGAGGAGAGGGGGAGAGGGGGAGCCAAGACTGAAAAGTGTTCTTTGTTGGTGTGTGTTTTACGAGAGCTAAAAATATTGTGAATTCTGCCAGAACACCCTTTTGCTCTTTTGGCACCTACATGTTTATGAGTGTGGCTTATGGATCAAGTTTCCTCATAGTCAAGATCTGACTTGACTATGAGGGGTGAAGTCACCTCATGGAAAAATCCAGACACACAACCACCAACCACACACACTTTAGCACCTCCACACTTGCAGACCTATTATAGTTACACACACACACTTAGAGAGAAGTAAGCTTTCTATCTTCACAAGGACTTTGCATTGACTGCAATTCATTTTTATTCATTTCTATAGCCTAACATCTACTACAGCCTTAAAAGTAACCATTACCAGTACATGCCTAACACTAAACCTAACCTTAGTTCTAAATATCAACACTTCTAACAAAGGGGCCGCATAAGGAGCGGTCAGTTGCCAAAATGTAGTATGTTAGAAAATGGTCCTTACAATGTATGAAATATGAGCCCACACACACACACACCCCCGCACACACACATAAATACAGCCCCTGTCACCCGACCGTCCCAGTAGGACCATTCTCCATTTTGTGACTGTCTGTTTGAAGTATGTCCAAATGGGAAGCATTAGTGTTATAGTCTAAAGTTACACTGACATATTTCTCTGTACTACTGGCCACCGTATATTACGCTGGGCTCCCCTGTTGCGCCGCAGCCATATAAGCCAGATGTCCAGTGGATTTGAGAGTGAAGTAACGATTGCTGTGACTCACTGAAGTAGTTATACAGATAGACGTTTCAATAGTTTAGCAATAAACTGCTTTAACTGCCTGACAGTTTCATTGTCAATGCTAAGTATGCTTCTAGGTTAAACATGTGTGGGATTTTAGCCATTGAATTTTCTCAATTGTAAGAACGGCACCCGTACATTCACAAGTACTGACAAAGACTTGTGAATGTCATTGTTTGCCTACGTAGTAAGCGTAGGTAATCATAATGCATGTCTCTGCATTTTGCAATTTCATGCAGGCAAACAGACTGGATTTCAAAGGAAAGCTCTCTTGCCCTCCTGTGGATGGTTTGACCTCCCAAGCAATCACTGTTTAGTCTGCGTTGGTGTTTCATGTTACCAACGAGGGTTTTAGGTTACTCCCACAGCACACAATGCCGATGCCAAATGGGAAAACAACGGGGACTTCACATGTTTTCTGTGAGTACTGATGTTCTGTCTGATCCAACATCTGGATGGGACGATGAAGAGGGTGTGGGAGGACAGAAGTGACGTTGGTGGTCAGGAGGCAAAGAGGCAGTGCGGCCAGTAGAAATCAAAGGGAGCAAAAAGGAAGAGGTTGGATAAAGGAGGACGACGATATCTCCGGGTGAGTTTGGGTAAGTAATGGGTGAGTTTGGGTAAGTAATGACTTAAAACATCATTTAGGTTTCCCTGCCTATGCACCCACAAACACGGTTGTCCAGAGGATGAAGCCCCGAACGCATCAATAATGCATGCAGACACACGTAAAGTTGTGCGCACACATAAATATTCGCTGAAACTTATTCTAAAGGAGTCATTATTTTAAAAAGCTGACCTCCTAATAGCAGAAGAACCGATTCCCCGTGTGGAACATCTATCTCTGAAATCCTAGCAGGATCTAGATCTGTTTTATGTAGAAACAGCAACTGAGTCATTTTGGGCTGGATTAAAATAGAGTAAATAGTGTGTAGCACAGCAGCAAAAGCTCTCAGGGAGGGCGGTGCGGAGACAGGAGCCTTTCAGAAATGTCAGTCGTTACAATCCTGAAACCATGTAATCACCCGTGAGTGACAAGATCCCTTTTATCCCTGTTTTATAATGTTCACCAAGTCTGACAGGGTAATGCTGCTCTGACGGCCGGGTTTGCAGGATAATTGTTCAACCAGCGAGTTGTCGTTCCCCTTTGCAGTCGAAGCACATTGCAATTTGCTCTAATAGAAAGATGAGAAATACAAAGCTTTTTTTGTATTCCTCAAGTCCTCAGATAAGCTCTGCTTCTTCTGTGACCATAATAAAAAAAATGTGGGGTCAATATTTCTTTGGTGGAGCTCAGTGGACCTGAAAACTTAAAGAAGTCACATGAACGTCTCGGTCTTGACATTGTACATACCATATCTTTAGAAATTTTATGGGACAGATCAGCAGCACAAATATTTGTCTTCTGAATCTTTTACAATGTTTTTACAAATATTTGTTGAATGACATTTTCTAGCAGTGTCTCATTTGCACTGCTAACATTTATCGCTTCGGTTGCAAAGGGCATAAAGCAAGTCAAGACGTACCATTAGAATTTCATGTTGAAATGTTAATTCTGATTTGCTTTAAGTCAGCTTGGATTTTGATTGAATCAGATACATGGTGTATATTTTGAGTTAAAGTGTTCGTCTCCTAACTCAATGAGAATCAATTAGACTCTATAAGGAAATGAATCGATGAGTGAGGTCAATAATGGAATTGGAATTATTATTAATTCCCATTTCTAGTCACAGCATACTGTTTCAGATCATCAAACTGTTGTTAATGTCACATGGAGATACGTGTGAATACAACAAGCATTTTTCATTTATGGATTTCATTTACTAAAGGGAAGAATGATTTCCAACCCAATCTGGCACTAAGTGAAAAAGTAATTGCCTGCTAACCTAAACCTGTTTGCATCCACCTCAGTGTGAGACATTTTATTACATCACTGGAGACATTTTGGCCCACTCCTCTTTGCAGAATTGTTTTAATTCAGCATCAGAGGGTTTTTAAGCTTCAATGTCATTTTCAAAGGCATGCCCATCATATCTCACTATGATTTAAGTCCAACTTTTGACTAGGTCACTCTTAAAACCTTTTTATGGACTGTGAATAGAGGACTTGCTTTTGTTTTTATTGGTATGTGTCAAAAAATGTAATGATAATAAAGTTGCTTGAGCTTAAAATGCCTAAGTGATTTAGTTGAGGATACTCTGGTTGAGTTCAGCATTCATGGTTCCATCAAATATAGAAAGTCATGCTGGATCTGAAGCACCTAAACAACAAGCGCTTGGCCAGCGATGGTGTGGTCGAAATGTTTTAATCCAATATCTCTCTTATGATTGAATCATGAACACTTGGTCTAACTGAGACAAAGGGTCTGCAGTACCGTAGATGCTTTCTGGGTTCTTTTGTGACTTCACAGATACATGAAGTCTGCTTTGGGAGCCATTTTGTTTTTTTCCTTAAATTTTCCTTAGATTTCAAAACTGCCTCTGGTCATTTTTCTCTGACATAAAATTTCATTTGATTATCCAAAATATTTTTTTTAGCACAAACAAAAAACAGAAACTCTAAGGGAGTAAAACCTTTTCTTCCAGCACAGTACATTTGATGAATAAATCACACATTGTGTCTTCAACTCATGCTGATCTGGGAGTCACAATGTTCAGCCCGAAAATTGGAATGAATGCTATTTGACTCAAATTTCAGAACTTAATGGAGGTCAAGATGTTGTTAAAAAGACAGATTCATACCAAGGCCTGGAACAGAAAAAAATAAAATAAATCTACAAAAACCAATAGACTTCCCAAATCACAGACTTTAACAGGTTTTCTGCAGGATTTCTCTGTGTTTAGCTGCTAAACTCTGTCAGAGAGCTGAGTAAGGGGCCAGTGAGGGAGGGGCGCTCTGTGAGATGGGAGCTTGGCTGGAGACTGCAGCTCCAAGGAGGAGCTTTGAGGAAATAGGCGGGGCTTTGTCAGAGCAAGTGTTTAAGCATTGCCAAGGGAAATTCAAGGATTTCTCAAACATGAAAGAATCAAGGCATCACTCCAGGTATGTTTTTGATGAGGGACTAACATTATAACATGATGTAAAGCTAATAAAAAAAAATCAATAATTAAATCTCACAAGCTGGGGAGTTAACTCTGTTGTTCTATTATTCATTTGAGGGTAAATATAGAGGAAGGAGGCGGAACAGGAGACACCTGTGGTAAAATACAATGAAAACATTGCATTATCTTAAGTCATGGCAGTATTTGTTTATTGCATTTAACATGAGGATTTATTGCATTTGAGCATTTTAGTCAGTTGAGGGTATGTGGCAATGTCATATTACTAATAATAAGCCCATTAAAGTGAAGTAGGCCTCCAGCTATTCAAATTAATTTAGGCCTTTTGTAAAGGTCACTACATATCAGAGTCCCACAATCACCTGAAAATGACGCCCAATAATGTATTCTCTAAGCTAATACTGTAGTCATTATCCAGCAGAAAGGTCCCTGTTTCATTACAGCAGCCAATTACTGTCTTTTACATGGGAACATTTAAAAAAAAAAAAATCAGACTGATTCATTCCATGCTCACAGTAAGCCGAGTCAAAAATAATATTTTAGTTTCAGCTCGTCTCGTACACAGTACTCATCTCTAAACATTTTTAACGCATGCAAAGAAGACACACACCATTAAGTGGGTATGTAGCTGAAAATAAAACGGTCTAAATATTTCCAATTTCCAGAAGATGAACTCTTGTTGACAGTGCATAAATACGGGACCACATGCACTTAAATACATCATGAGCTACATGATGCATTCACGCAATCATGGCAAAATTTGAAGCTCTCCATCAGTGTGGAGGCAATCCCTTCTTTTTCTGCAGACAGAGACGGCCTGCATCGAAAGCCTTGTCCACACGTTATAAAAACTAATATCTCCGTCACATTGCTTGAAAAAATTATATTGTACACACAGGATCGGTTTAAGAAAAGTGTTTATCAACATGAACCCGCTGAATTACACTACCTATAGGTGACAGTGTAGTGCAAAGCTAAAACCTGTCAGCCAATCACAAACCTTCAAAACAACCCCGACTTCCTGTTAGAAATTAAATATAGAGTCAAGAGGTTCATTGTGTGGACAAGCAGAAGTTGAACTACTTTTAGACACTTTATTGGAATATAAAATTAATCAAACACACGACAATGTCGACTGGGAATTATGTTAAACCAAGTATGGACGCATGTGGATGTTGACCCGATTGTTCCTCCGTATTGGCAGGGTTAGCAACAACAGCTGATCTCCAAGTCCTTCTCCTCTGCAACTCAACATGTTGTAGTATTTGGGCTTATTAAAAACCAACAAGTAAAAGTCATCTGAACGAATGGAAAAAATCAAACCTCTCTAATAGCAGTCATCTTTCATACCCTGCATGGCCAAACACTAACAATCATCACAAATGTCTCGTCAGCGCCAGATTATTTGTTCCAAACTATGATGCGCCGAGCTGTAAATCTCCAAGCCTGCCATCGGCAACCTGGTGTTAGCCGACTCCTCTGAGTGAGAGAAGAAGAAGCAGATTAACTCCAGAGCTGAGAGAAGCAGCTTTCCAAGATGAGCTTCCCGGCTAGCCTGGCTAGATTAACTGTTGCTAATCATTATCTGTTGCTAACCATAAAACATGACATAGGCAGTATTTGGCTGCCGCAAATTGTTTATTTTGTCATCCATTTCCCTGATGAATACAGAACTAACCCTTTAAAAAATAACCCGGGCGCTTTATGTGAGCCCTGAAGCAATAGAATGTCCTTTGTTTATACAAAATATCAGCACAAAAATCTGTGATAGAGCAGACAGGAAATTAGTCTGCAGATAGTGTAAAAAATATACCTATGCATCTACGCATGCAATTAAATGCATCTAAAGTTTGTGTTGTTTGCAAATTCAATAAATTATGGCAATTTTAACAACAAAACTCTCCCTTCTTGCCTTTGCTGTTCATTATGCTAATGAAAATCCCCATTTAGCGTCTGCATATACATTTATATTGATATTCAGAAAAAGAAATGGGAGAAGTGAGTATGCTTATTGTGATTCACACTTTGTCAGCGTAGGTTTTCCACTAAGTATTTCTTGCAGCAGGAACAGGCATGAAATTATAAGTATGCGCACCTTGATTATTGAAAATAGACTGTTCTTTTTTTTTCAGTTTTTTGCCTCTGATGTGTAAGATGCAAAACCAGCGCCTCTAATAAAATTATACATGCATGCAGGGGTGTGTGTGTGTGGGGGTGTGTGTGGAGGTGCTTGTGTTCATGAGTATATTATGTACCGGTATGTGTTTGAATACTGAAAAAAATAAAACAGGAGCATAGACTTTTTCCTTTGTGAATTATTCATAACCTTGAAATATATGAAAGGTTTCTGTTGGTAGACAGCTATGAAAGTTCTACACTTGTTTAAGAGAGTTGCAATAGGCAATTTCTTGGTTGCATAGCTATGAACTTTGAAGGTGTGTGAGCACACACAATATGCAATGCAACAGACTCATTTTAAGACACACACAGGTGCAGATTGCTTCCAAACATGACCTGATGTTTATCAAAGGGTAAGTTTTTTTTCTTTTGGTAATATTTTTAAAGCTCAGACCCGACATTAAGGCAAGGCATACAGTAAATGAAAGCATTGGCAAAACTTTAAAGCAAACATATTATGCTATATTTACATTTTGCATGTTTTTGGGCTTCTATTTGTGTTCCTACTGCTTCTAGAAACAGACTTGGTACTTAAAAAATATCCAGCCAGTTTTTGGAAATAGGTTAATGCTTTTTGGTGTCTAAAAAATCAGTGGTTTCAGAAACTGCTGGATTATAATGTCGCAAATCAGAAGGCACTGCCTGTTACCTAGCAACCCTAGTTGAGTTCCAGCATGTTTGATCAGCTGGCGTTACCTCTGTATGCACTACACAATGGATGCTGGGAAATACAAGAGTTTTAAGAGTGATTTACCATCCAGAAACCACTTGCTGCAGACACCACTTGCTGCATTCTTGTTGGTTGTGCAGGACGCTCCACTTCTGTTTATCAAAGATGTATTTTCATTTTCACATCTGAGTGTAAATATTGAGTTGGGGGAGGTGTGGTCAGCAGCAGCTCAGTTGGATTTAAAGTGATAAAAGACTCTAAAACGAAATAGGCAGAACTGAGAAAACCGACACCTCGTTATCCAAGATGTCTTTCCTGGCTAGCCTGGCTACATTAACTGTTGCTAACCATAAAATGTGACATAGGCAGTATATGACTGCAATAAACTGTTTATTTCGTCTTTTATTTCCTAGATGAAAACAGTACTGGGATGTTACCAGAAATTTTAAATCACTCCTGGGAAACAGGAGTGATTTCCCAGGAGTGAAATCACTCCTGTGGCCTTTTGTGCAAAAGGACTTTGTGCCTTTTTGCCACAAATGGCAAAAGGCACAAAGTCCTACAGACTGAAACTAGAGAGGCCCAGTGAATGACCTGACCGCTAAACGCTTTGCTCCCAACTCACAGACTTTGCCACACACACACGCAGATACACAGCGAGTGTGCCAACTGAGAGATACTTTACGCACCTGGCAACCCCATCGCCCTGTTAGTTAAAAGCTTGGCGATTAGATGTACATGTATCCAGTTTCAGCTTAAAGAGCCTGCGGGAAGCAACGCCACTCGCCGTCAGCGGGAAAACATCACGCTCCTATTCCGGGAAAGACGGAGAGATTGAGAGGATGACCGGCAGAAGAGATGGATGGATATAGACCAAAGCAACCAGAGTGCAGGAAGAAGGATCTGTTATAATTAGTTTATGTAATATCACTTTGCTTCACTATCTCTGCCGCGCGCGCTCAAAGCCCTCCATCGTAGCTCTTTATTTTTTTTCCCTTTTAACTTTTACCCTCACCTTATCTTATCTTTCATTTCTCCGCTCTAGAAGTTTCTCACTTTAGTCCACCTTAAAACTCACCTCTCCATCCTCTGTGTTGCCCATTCACCTCAGTCAACATTCATCCACCCTCCGCCTGTTTTTTTTTTTCTATTCACTCCATTCATCTCTTCACACATCCATTCGATTATCAAGTTTAATGCGCCTCTAAGTAAATTATCCGCAGAAACAAAGTGGGTCCCATCACTGTAGTGGTTACATCATCCAGCATGTATCATGGACAGAACTGTTTACCCTCTGATGTGTAAGACGGAGCGATGGAGCTCTTGTTGGATGCTTTATAAAACCAGATGTTCAGTTCATGCATTCCAGTATGAAGTGACGCAACATGAAAGGAATACCAATGTTAAAAAGGTATATTTCTAATTTGTATCATTATGTCAAACATTATTTATTTCTTCAAAATGATGGAAACATCTTTTGCAATCAAATTATTTGCTGACCATTGGCAAATGGTAAATTAAATTCCACAAGCGTGAATATATTTTGAGTCAAAAAGTGAAGCTCTCGATTTACCGGTCGATCTACGTTCCCACCCTCATCTATGGTCATGAGCTTTGGGTCATGACCAAAAGAACGAGATCACGGATACAAGCGGCCGAAATGGGTTTTCTCCGTAGGGTGGCTGGGCTCTCCCTTAGAGATAGGGTGAGAAGCTCAGTCATCCGGGAGGGACTCAGAGTAGAGCAGCTGCTCCTTCACATCGAGAGGAGCCAGTTGAGGCTCGGGCATCTGGTCAGGATGCCTCCTGGACGCCTCCCTGGTGAGGTGTCCCGGGCATGTCCCACCGGGAGGAGGCCCCAGGGAAGACCCAGGACATGCTGGAGGGACGATGTCTCTCGGCTGGCCTGGGAACGCCTTGGGATTCACCCAGAAGAGCTGGAACAAGTGGCTCCCCAGTGACCCGACCCTGGATAAGTGGAAGAAAATGGATGGATGGATGGATGGATATATATATATTTTTTTATATATATTTTTTTTCTGGCTATTTCTTCTGACATTCAAACATTTGTTAATCCTTGGACAGTATTTACAGTGTTGTGCCACTTCAGAATAGGGTTCATTTTCCCTCTGTCTGTCATTTAATTTAATTTATTTGGTAGGGACAATGCACATTAATTGACATTTCTGTAACTGTGCCAGAATTTGCCAAAAGGCTATTTTTCGTCTGGTGTCCCTGGACAATGCTCAGTTTTCGCTGCTAAAAAGAGATAAAAAATTACGCAAACAAGGTTAAAATGACTTAACTACTGAAATTGTGTCAATAAAAATATAAAACAAAGCAAAGACACTACAAGACAATTGTAAAAATAATAAGAAGTTTTAGGTATTAATTCTTAATACCTAAAACCTTATTTTTTCTATTATTGAGATTTTCCTCCACAAAGTTGACCCAGTTGTCTTGTTTATTCGGGTCTACCTTCAACCATATTTTTGTTTTTGCCTTGTTATTCGCGGCCAGGATCACCTCGGTCAGAAACACGTCTTCATTCCTCACCACATCTGTTATATTCTCCAAACGCATCAGTAGGCAAGTATTTGGAATGTTTAGCCCAGAATTTTCGTCAACATTGATCCAACATTTTTCCCAATATCCAGTCATTTTTGTACAGCTGCAAACAAAAATGTGAATGTTTAGCTTCTACTTCTTCACAATATCTCCAGCATTCTCATAACGTAAAAATTTATTTTACATTATTTTTGGATTTTAGGTGTTGTGAAAACCCCCGTCAGACATTTCACTGTACGTGTGATGAACCTACACAGCACGAGTTTTGTTTCTGAAAAGAATGGCGAAAATTTCTTTATATTTTTTAACATTTTAACATTTTGGGATATACATTTACATTTCAGTTTAAGACTCTATTATGTCAGTTTGCAAAGAAGTTAAAGGAGAATAAATACTTTTCAAAAGCAATAGGCTACACACCAATTCATAATTATTGTGTTATTTCTTTTCCGCCAAGTGTCTGCAGATAATTGATGACACGCGACCAACATGGATTACTCTAGTCTCATAATGTAGCTACAGAACAACAACAGAAAAATCTTTGCCAGTGATTTCTGAACAGCACGAAAGGCCATTTCAATAAAGAGCAATCAAACACAAAGAGCCAGACATTTGCAATTATTGACAACAGCAGATGATGGATCTTTATTTCTAATGAAAGTGTTGCTAAAGGTTTGGTCTTACTTTCTGTTGAGCCTAGACTGTAGACTTTCTTGCTAAATGTTAACGATAGGGACATGCATTAAAGTAAAAGACCTAGCATTCTTGATAGAGTTTGGGACGAGAGCATTTACAGACTTGTTTTTGGATTTTTTTAAACAGACTGATGAATGTGAGAAACACGAGGTCAAAGAGAAGGTCATGCCGTAAACACCTCCAACCAAATAAAAGCCAGCAGTGCTGAGTCTCAGCCTGTGCCCATTAAAACACTTGTGTTTTAATGGGCATCAACTGACAAGGCTGTTAATGTTACAGAGCAGCAAACATGAAGAAGGAAAAGCAGGATGGAGTCAGCAGCACAATCGATGATGAATTTTGAATTTCTGTGCACATGGGAAACAGTTATGCATAAATCATAGTCTAAATTACAGGAAGGCCAAAGAGTATTTCCATGTAGGTCGGGCCCTGATTCCCATTAAATAGGTTAAAGTTACAGGCATCTTACCTGCATTCATATATTTCATATATATTTATTTATATATTTATTTATTAAAGGCCAGTGGTTGTTGATCATGTGACTCATGTCATGTTAATAAAGTTTTTTCATTACAGTTTTGCGAATGAAATAAATTTCAATACGAGCATAAAAACACCTCACAGCACCAAAACTCTGCTATCGTAAAACAAGAGGTTTTTTTCGAAATTGCAGTGTTTCCATTAAGCAAATTTATTTTCATCCATCCACCTATTCTCTTTTCCTGCTTATCCCATTGGCCACAAGGGCTACTGGTGCCTATCTCCAGGGGTCAACAGGAGGGAGGGTGAGGGTAAACTCTGGACAGGTTGCCAGTCCATCACAGGGTATAAAGTTATTTTCAAGATGTCAAATTGTAAAATCACGTGGTCAATGGAAATGCAGCTTCTGTCATAAACAGCGTTTTGGTTTGACTCAAGTTATCGTTGTCAAAAAGATTTTGTTTGGTGACTTGAATTATCAAGGTTTAAGTGATAAAGAGGTGAAGACAGCAGAAATCTGTGAAACGGTAAATATTTTTTTTCACACCGTTTTAGAAAACAGTCTGTTTCCACAAGCAGTCTCCCCCTCGTTGACTGCAGGCCCGTTTGAACAGTAAAATAAGCAGAGTGACACACAGCAGATTAGGATATAACAGAGAATCACCGGAATGGTAATGTTTACTCACCCACAGGAGAACAGAGGTATTTTGAGAATCCAATATGAATTTCTCTACTTTTATGTTTGTATCAGCTTCCCTCCTGAGGGAAAGGAGCATGAAAGTGCATTCGTCTGCATGTTTGTTCCTTCACTCGGTTTGTGTTTCTCCTTTATGTGACAAAACACTGGAGTGTTCCGCAACGAAATTACAGAATTTCAATTAAGGGGTGTGTGTATATGCGTGTTTGTTTGGCAGTGTGACTGTTTCAGTGTCACCTTTAGTTCAGTTTAATTTACTGACACTGCACCCATTTAGGTGAACAGTCTTTTCTCATAATATGCTAGAGAAGTGAAATGCATTTCACTTTAGCACAGCCTAACATTTTGTGGCTTTGCTAGTGTTACATAACTTCTTCAAATTGTTTGGTTTTTGGTAATGGATAAGGACTTTTCTTTGATTTACAATAGAGTATAATTTGCGGCAATTCTAAAAGCCTTAAATCTTCGGTTCTAAAGCACTAATGGCAGGATTTAAGGCTCTTTGAAGGGAACCAGATCTTTAGTCAAAGTTCCCTTCTAAGAGCCGTTCAAATTATCCATTTTTGAAAATGTACATTTTTCTAAGAACAAGCCATTGTCCGTAATGCAGTTTTACTTTGTTTGCAAGAGTGCATCGTGACCATCCTCATCCTCTCTGCGTCAGTGTCACAGAGCTGCCATGAAATGTGACGAAAACAAACTTGTTACTGCGTTTTATTAATTCGCAGAGTAAACAAATATATGCTTAAATTAAATTAGACAGAATAACAAGAGCTACTGCAGTATGTCCAGTAAGCATTGTAAGCAAGCGAAGCTGTAAAAAACAAGACATGATTTTCATTTACTGAGACTTGCGTCCTGTTATTCAGGGTAGAGAGCAGTTGAAAAGAATCGGATCGTCCGTGAACGTTACATGACCTTAAAACAGTCAAGAAACAGAACGGACTCCAAACCACGTTGGAGGAAAAGTCCTGCACCTGTCCTTTTAGCTTCTTGGACATGAGTTCAGCCACTTGTAGTACTGGAGGCAGATGTTTTTTGTGGGTGTGTTTGGCCTTTACTAGCCAAAAGAAAATTGGAATGTGTTCACTGGCAAATTCAGCTCTGATCTCCCTCCACCATGATGAACATGTACGGCATCAGCAACACCCCAAAAAGCTTCAACAACCCAAACACAGATCTGTATGAACCCCTCCAGCCTCCCTCTAAAGAGACTTTGACATAATGTAACTAATGAAATAGAAATGTAGTGTTGCACATAGTATGATTAACTGAGCATTTTTAATTAAATAAAATGACTCCACACAGAGAGCCAAGATTTGGAGCCATCTAAAAATTTAACTCTCATTTTGAAATCTCCATCTGGCCTTAATAAAACCCATATTTTAATTTGGCAAGGCAGGGGCTTCCAATTCGCCGTGGCTTTTGTAAAATTGACATGTTAGATCACGTCCAAAGGAAAACTCTGAAGAACATAAGATCCCATCACATACCGATGACTGGCCAAAGGTCCCAAGTGCCAATTTCAAACTCACTTGTCACACAGGGAACAGCTCTGTAGCTAATGGCTGCCAGTTTTCCTTCTACTGTGATGTTACTGTGCCAAGAGTTAACACTGACAGAACACTTTGCTCTACAGTGATGTCATATCAACAAGTAAAAGTGATGAAAAACAACTAAGATCTTGAAAAAGAAGAAACAGGAGCGTCATCACCTTCCATCCTATCCTCCATTTTACTTGTTTCAACCTACTGGAGCCATTTTATCTTATTATGAACTCTATTATGGTTTCACATTAGATTTAACTGGGTCAAGCTTCACAATATATGGAATCACATTTATTATCATAGTATCAATTTTTGCAACATCACACTTGGATGGTTGGGGCTGTTTTGATTTTATATTTCTAGGAATATAATACATATATAGGCACATGGTGTGAATGTAAATGCAGAAAGCTAACGCTACCTCTGTTGGTCAGTTGGATGAACCTTCACTCGATGCCCACACTGGAAGTGTATGAGGTAGCAATGATGCTACAGGTCATAAGAGAAGAGAAAAAGGATCAATAAATGCATAACTTAATGATAAGTTTAAGCTTAAGTTTAACCTTACACGCGTTTTTTCTTTTTTAAGAATCAGATTTTTTTGTCCAAAATTGTGGGCACAAACAATGAATCTAAAATTTTGTAAATACAGATGAAAGCTGGATTTCAAACTTTTGCACACCTTCATATTCAAGTCATATTTACCTAATATTAACGGACCAGTATTATGTTTTTTCCAGCCTCTGTTTTGTGCAGTTTTATAGCACAATCAAATAACTATGTAACTTTCAGTTTTATGTATCAATTATTACTTAAAAGAAATTTGACTTTGTATTTTAACGTCTTTAAATTGGGCCTCTGTCTCTTTAAGAAACACTTTCTCTTTCTGAAACTCCGCCTTCCCTAAATCATCACAACATGGCTCCTTGATTAACCTTTTAAAAAAGTTTTTACTTTACAGAAGCTTTAGAGGAGCTGCTGAGCCCTTATAATGAGCTCAACAGTTCTACCAGGTGTTTGCTAATTGCTGCTGGCTAGTCTGTAGGAACTGAGTGGAGGTGCTCTGTCAGGTGGAAGTTTGATCAGCATCTGCTCCTCGAAGGCATCAATAGGTCCAACCAGACGTTTTGCACAGCTGAATGGTTCCATGGAGATTAAAGGATTTCTCAAACATTCATGGAAGAATTAAAGCTACACTTCAGGTATCTTTTTGTAAAGCTAAAAAAAAGGTCAATTTTACATCATACTGCCATTTTTAAATTGTTTGACAATCTGAAACATTTAAGTCTGACACAAAAAAAAATATGTAAGAAAATTGTTAGGGAGCAATTACTTATTTCCAGCACTGTATCTGTTATGCTAGGAAACATGTGCTCTTCAAAAATGTTTATGGTTTAACATAAATAAGCCTAAGCATTGGGAGTGAATATTAGATGTCTTAAACCAATTTGCAAATAACAGATTGAGCCTCTCTCTCACTGCCGCTTTATGATATTACCCTCCACTTGTTCTTTTGACAATTTCACGCAGACACGAACTCCCACACGCCGGCGTAACCGTGTTACACCCCTAATCTCATTCATTCACTTCTCTCCAATAAGTGACGGGAAAAGAAACTGTTGCATCACATGACCGCGCAGAGTTTCCAGGAAGCTCTATTAAAAAGCAATCCTCATTTTTTTTTTAACCTCCGCTGCTGCTATTTACCCTAAGTATTAGTAATCTGTTTAGAGCGCTTATGGTTGTTCAGAAAGTGCTTTTTCTCCGCACCAAGACTCATTTATCAAACATGAGTGAAAAGGAGAGGGGGGGCTGGATTGTGTCTTGAATGTGTTCTATCACACACTTTTTAGTTGCTAATAAAATTGGACTGAGGTGTGTGTTTTGAATGCACATTTGATAAAAGCCCAACAGTTTGCAGTGATTGTGTTAGAGTATTCATCCATAGTCATTTAGCCGCTGTGTGTGCTTGGAATTTACAATGAGTGACGTGGAGGGCTGTTTGATCCGGCCCGTCTTTCACATGGTGAGGATTAGAGCAAAACATCTGGATGAGTTCATCTTCATTAATACACCACAATAAACTACCAACCATTTTCATTGCTTTTGCAAATCAGTCATGATCAACAAAACTTGGCATTTTTCACTTAACACATTCACAATAAAACACTAACGTTAAAGTGAAACACTAATGTCTGCAAAATTATGACAGTTTGATCAAAATATTTGACATAAAACACGCAAAGTGAGCTTAGCTGGAGTTTACACAACACATTGTCATAGCAGAGTTCACGTCTGTGAACTGAAAAGCTCATTTCTGACAACCAAACATTAGCAGTTGTTGTTGTTAGCGAGGGCTTACCTTATACTGCATTGTATTTTCCTTTGATTCTCATCTTCCCTTTAATCCTACTCTCTGTTTGCTTGGCCTCCGTCTCGGTTGTCCCCTCCATGCACCTGCAGGCCTGGCTTCCAGACCCCAGACAGTCTAGCCAGAACACACCTGTTCCTCATGTAACTCACGGAGCAGAATGTTTTCTGTGTGCTATTTTCAGTTTATCACCAGGTCCTTCCTTCTGCCAGGTTTTCAGAGTGCACAGTGGAAACAAGTTTGAAAAAAGGCATGTTTGGCACCCAATAACTCATTTAAATAGGACAAAAGTCATCTAGCAAAACTGTGTTTCCATTATGTTTTTCTAATTCTATATGCCTAGAAGTGAGGGTAGTTGAGTTTCTGAGTCCTTTAAGTCACTGGATTAGTGACCTGAGTGACCCTGGGTGTCACACAAGTTCCATCCAAAGCCTGTCCCTACTGACTTATATTGATAAAACATAAACATAACATTTTACTGTGAAGAAAGTGATAAATCAAAAATCATTTAAACTGGCAGCACTATGTATTTTCCAGGCATATCCTGGTATTTTATAGCACAACCAGCAACTAAGCTACCTTCAGCTGTTACAAAAAAGCTGCATACATCAAATTTCTTCAAAGAAATTTAAAAAACTCCTGCTCTTTCTGAAACTCCTCCTTCAGGAAGTCATCACAGCATCACTCCTCTATTAACCCTTTAACAACTTTTTTTACCATTGTTGCTCTGAGAAGAAGCTTGTATAATGAACAGAGCAGATGTGCAGTTTGGCTAGAGTCTCGGTATCGGTTCAGTTGAAGTGAACTGTGGTGCGGTTCGATGGCGAATGGCAATGACAAGCAGACAAGAGACTGCTCCAAAAGCAGAAAGTGGACTATTGCGAAGGGTATTCTGGGTAAGTACAACCAAAACACATACTGAGTCTCACGCCAGTGCCAGCAATGGCCCCAGGTTGTTTTTTTGTTTTGTTTTATTTTTATTTTTTTACCAAAGATACGCTCTAAAGTCTGACGCTACTCCATTTATGTCTGTTTCATGAAGAAGGAAGTTGTGCTCATTGTCTTCTTCAGAGGTTTTTGTGTTGATTCCTTCAGTGGTTCTTGGTGCAGCGCCACCACAGGCGAGGATGTGAACAGGTTTTTCAATTAGGATCATTTGACACAGTGCCCTGTGAAAGAGAACTGCTGCAGTTGAAAAGGTAACAAATGTTGCAATTTTGGTCTCCAATCAAACCGAGCCTACTGGACTATCAAATGTGAAAACTGCCTCAGAGGACTTGTTTCCTGCTTCTCTAGAGTCTCTGCTCTCATTCATAATCTAAAATAATTAAACTAGTGTAAATTAGATTTAATTATTCTTATTTAAAGGTAGATTATGTTAAAACATATTTCAATGTGTACAAATGAACATATGAATGTTGATTACATAATCTTTTTTTTTCATTTTGGTTTAATGACAAAAAATTTTCAAATGTCAATAAGCATGCCTTAAAGAAACTGTCCTTTCAATCACTCAGTCCAGGTTTGACAACGAGGTGTATTTTAGATTTTGAGTTGAGTGAACATTGTCCAGTTTTTTTATTTATTTAAATCTTTACTCAGTCTATGATCTGGGAGTAAACTTCAATGTCATCTCACAGATAAAAGACAACAGCAAGAGAGAAAGATTTGAGCAAATCCTTAATCATCACTCGTGGTTTCTTGTACTCCACAGCAAGAAAATGAAACCTAAATTACTTTCCATCACCATCTTAAAGGTTAAGACATTTTATTTTCGTAATTTACAACCAAAAGTCATGTAAAATGTAAATAGCCTGAGGTTTGTCCCATGATGCAGTCCTGCTTTATGTGCTGGGGCTCAGCCCTGGCATAATTTCACCTCTGGGAGTTACATAGCTTCAATGTTTTACAGCAGAATACGAGTCTATTATTGAAAAATGAAGGTCCATCACCTAAAAATCCCACATTACATAAAGACACACATGCTAGGCAAGGTTCTGCAAGCTTTATAACTCTTTTCATTACTTGCTTTGGGATACACCATGCATCTATTTTTGATGCACACGAACCCAATGCAGCACAGATAGAGATCAGCCAACATCCATGTTGACTCCAGTCCATCACATGTCCAACAGAGACACAAAACCAAACACATGTCCTGTTTATTCATGGACAATTGGACTTCTTGCTGTAAGGAAACACCACACCATCATATTAGTGACTTTGACTGACCCTAAACTTTGTCCTTTTACATATTAAGCAGATTTGCTACATTTGTACATATCCTGAGTCTTTAAACTTCCATTAAGTTTGGGTTGATTTACAGAGAGAGTCATGAAGAGATTAATCTGGGCCCTGCTCTCAAAGGAAACAGGTTCAATTCAGTTTCATGCAAGTAAAGTCAAATTCAATCAAATTACAATGAAATTATGTCAAAAACTCATTGCCCCATTATTCAGTCCACTTCAGTAAGATTATATTTGTAAATTACGTTTATTGAAACAAGGGTCTAGTTAAAGAACTGAACAGTTTACATTACCTTTGATTTACATCTCTCCTCTAGGCATGTTGTAAGAGTTGCTTTATTTTATTTTTTTTTTTTTGCATCTTGTTAATGTTGCATGAGTGGACACTCATCTGCCATGTATAACATCAGGAGTCAGAAATGTGACACACATATGACTAGCATAAGTTCATTTTTGTAGCACATTTTATTTGTTAACAGTAAACCAAATCTGTACTGTATAGTCTGTGAAATCAACAGTGACTAATCAAAAACAATGGACTACAGTTAGATACAGTCAAAATTTTTCACACCGATAATCCGTGTCACATTAAAACATTTTTATGTGATATGAAAATCATATTGGCTGTATGGTTGTGACTCAGGAAGTGATTCTTTGGAACAAATCTTTCACTCATGGTTTCGGTTCAGCTAAGTAAATCAGAATTTATCTGGAAACATTTAGAAAGCTTAGTGTGCCAAATGCTTTCAAAGTTAGCAAAAACGCTAAAGTTCTACACAAAATATTAACTCTTCTCTTAGCGCATTAGCAAGTGTGCCCACAACTTATAGCCATTAAGTGTCAAATGTGAAGAGGTGTCGTGACTTTTCCAAACTGTATTGTATGATGAGTTTACGTTCCTCTCTTAAATCTTCAGCTTTTCCTTTTTTCCCCATACACTGAATTTTGATCCTCCTAATGACGTAAACACGACGCTGTGTCTCTACAGCTGTGTGCACGGGGGCCGAGCGTGCACGCGCCACCTTTGCTGACACCGTTTTCAACTGTTACCCGTCTGACAACCTGTGATTGATTGGCTGCTAAATGTTCCCTTCACACCCGTGTGAGCACAGAAACAGGAAAGTCCATTATGCATCTATCAGTGGGTCTCTCCTAATCCTAATGAGAGGCAGATGCAGGCTGATGGGGAGAGCCGCTCTCTCACACCTACAGAAAGCAAATTTACAGAGACGCCGTCTGCATCAAACACACATACAGAAAAAGATGTGAACACACATCCTTTCTGCTCGATCTGTTTAGTGATTTCACACATGCACATGTTTCTCTCTGTTTTAAATTACACACTGACATACACACATTTCAGTATCCATTTAAAGTGCTTAGCTATAGTTGACAACAATGATCAGAAGTCTCCTTGAGAGGAGTTGGTAAGAAGGTGAGCTGTCTTCTTCACTAAAACCACTCATTACTCAGCTCCCTGCCTGCTTGAATGGCCACAGTGCGCATGTGTTTAATGTGTGTGTGTGCGTGTGTGTGTGTTTAGGAAAAATAGTACCTGAATGCACCCATCCCCCATCTCTTACCACCATCTATTCCTTCTTAAGAGGAAACATAGCAAAGTGGATGGAGATTGAAATCAAGCCTAAGTGAGTGTCTGAATGTGTTTCTGCATGACGGCCATATTGATTCCATTTCATATTACAGCAAATGCAACCTGCTGGGAAAACTTTAGACCCCACAGGGGCTCCTGTCCGTTGTTTTCATAGATGCTGGAACAATTCTCAATGAGGAGAAATATAGTTTGATATGAAGGAAAACTGAATTTACCTTTCACTTCCTCGGTCATATGAATACATATAATATACAACTCTAACAGGCACGAGAAACACCTGTAAGATATTCTCCAATAAAAGTGTCTTGAAAAACAGAGAAACTTTTACAGCTGTTCATTACTGATTTTTTTACTTGCTGATTTATCATGCAGTCAAAAGTGTATTTTGGTTCATTTCCACAATCGTATCTTATATAAGTTGTGGTATTTAAAATGCGGTTAAAATCATGATTAGAAGGTAAAGCTTGGAGAAATGCAAGAATGGACACAAAGATAGTCTTCCACTGATAACAAAAATGCCTCTGTATTTGTGACAAAAGTTCACAACCGCCTGCAAATAGCAGACATCCATGAATATTTGATACCTCCTCCAAAATTACTTACACCCTGCATTTTTACCTTCAAACACCAAATATTCCTTAACATCTATTAGTACGCACAGTGGAAATGGTCTTAGCATATCCGCGGAAGTTAAAGAAGCTGGTAAGAAAAACTAAAGGCGCTCATGGACTGGCTGCCTTGCAAATGCTAGCCATTAACTTTCGAATATGAAGTAACATTGTGCCGAGGTATCTCAGCTTTCCAAGCTACAGTTTTTGTGTGAATGTTTTCCACATGTTCAATGAAAAAAAAAATCAAAAAATAGGTGGATTTTAAGTAAATAATTTGGGAGTTGAGTTTCACAGAAAAAATTGTGAATAGGTGAATCCGTGACTACTGATCTACAAACAGTCGAGGCTCCACTGCCATATAGGTGAGGACAGCACAGTCACAGCACCAGTAGAAAACAAGCACTGACCAATCTCTTTTTTAGTCTCTAATTCTTATGTGCTATTTTCTGGGCCACAGCCAGCTAGCTGATGGCTAGCTAGCTAACAGAAAACCACATTTAGTTGACGCACACAAAGATTACTTAGGCGTAATACTGGCATATGGTTACATTTTCTACAATCTTGTTTGTTATGTTTCTTTGTTTTGTATGTTAATAACAGACCCAAACTACTACAGTAAATGTGAATGGTCACATTTAAAAATTGACACTTTGGTTCTAAATAGCCTTATTTATTTTCAAATGTTGAAGCTGTAGAAAACTGCTAAGTAAAACTCACTGATGGGTTTTCAAGAGAAAGACAAGATGCAGAACATTGGGGAAACTAAGAATCCACAATATTTGTTTTATTTTTAAAATATCAAAAGTCTCAGACAAGGTCTCTGTCTGGGCTCTGTTTCTTTTTTATATTTTTTATTGTAGTCATAAATTCATGTTCATGGTGTTGATGAGACATAGTGCCATTGTTTATTGGGCTTTGTCAAATGGTCTAATTGCAATTTTTTTAATAGCAACCAAGTCAAGTTTCAAATAACCCTGCTTTCTCTTCTGTCTTTCTCTTTTAGAGACCGCCTGTTCATTAATCCTACTCTGTTCTCTCTTTCAGTTGCAGAGATAAATGACACTCAGGTGGGAAAATAATCCTTCCCTTTTCTCAAAAGACAAAGAGGTGGGCTCTTCTAATGATCTGTCTCTGCATTACCAATCTCTGCGTACTAATGACTCAGGCTTCTTAATGACTAACTGATGAGGTGGGAGGAACAAAGAGGAAAATGTTAGCGTCTCCATCTGCTCAGTATTTATCGTGACTCGAGGTAAGGTCCGTTTAGGGAAAACAAACTTTGGTCTTTGCATCATAAAGACGATTTGACGACGTAAGAAGAACAACATTCGGCCGTTATTTGGGTGACTTTTGGAATTCCACTAAATCATTGAACAAAGATGAAATATTTTTAGTCTTGTACTCCATTGCTGTCATGTACTTTGACTTCATTTCGAATATAAGAAAAAACCTCGGTATTGTTTAAAAAAATGTTCAGCGGGACTTATGTTCATTCAAAACACTTTGAAATTTATCTAATGACGTGTTCATGTAATACGTATGCAACCCAGATAACTGGGTTTTCATGCTTAAACCTGGACATGCAGCTCTTCATAGATGAAGGACCATACGTCCCATTAGCCAATCATTTAGAAAAAGTAGAATTACTTTTAACTGTAAAGATCAGATGTGTGAAAGTAGACTTTTTAAGGAAAGGAGCGAGGATATATTAAGTGTTTTTATCTCTTAGAATGTCATGCAAACATTGAACACCCATTGAACTTGTTTACCGTTTTGTACTGCCAAAAGAATCGTGTCTTTTATTGGGATTTTTTTTATGTAACCCACCAGCATGAATCAAAGACCATTTCTCAAATACGATACTTTTTTTATTTCAAGTTTTCATTTTATTTCCTTAATTTAACCAAGTTAAATCAAGGTCTCATTTGCAAGGTGAACCTGGGCAGAATATAAAAAGGGTTCCACAATACAAAAATATTTAAGGGAATTTAAAACAAAATAGAAAGAAAATAACTTTGGAGAATGGACAGCTTATTTTATTTTCTCAAGAATAGTTTGAAATAATAAAAAAAATTATAATAATAAGACCCAGTATATGTTGAGATCAGACTGGAGACGATTTCATGCTGTGGAAGTTGCAACACAGTTGAATGCTTGTTTCCCTTTGTCCTTCTGAACACATGGAGGTGAAGAAAAATGTTGTAGGGAGAAGTGAATGGCCAGCTTTATCTGTCCTGCAGATGATCTTCTTTGAGAAAACAATCCCAGACCTTGCTAAGTCATTCATTAATGTCCTGCCAGTTGTCTTAGTTTGACTGACAGGGTCTTTAAAACCTCTTGCCTCCTTCCTCTGCCATGCTCGCCCTGTGCTACATGCTTCCTTTTGAATTCCACGATGGTAATCGTGTCAGAAATCCAGACGTTTGGTTCAGTGTGGTGTTTTTTTTTTTTTTTTCTCCCTGCCTCTCTCCTTGCTGTTTCCACCGGAGGGCATAGCAGAGCCAGGTCTTCTTATTGCATTAAAGTCACATGGTACATCGCCACCTCTGCAAAACACACCTCATAAAAATCCTCCTGGATTGCTCGGAATAAAGGATACATCACTATTAATGTGCTCCTTCAATCAGTAGTAAGGATGAAATGTGGTGGTAAAAGTTTGACATTTGTGTTGCAGTTTGCGTTGAACTGACCGCTGTCTGTGTGGGGGCGTGTGTGTGTATCCCACGGCTTTGGGTCCAGCCAGAGGTTTCTCTCCACCCGCTCTTTTCCTCAGGATAATCAGAGCTGGCATTCTCTGATGTCAGTTTGGGACACATAGATATTTGCAAAAAACTCTGTTCCCTTTTTCCATTTGAGTAACTTTTCCTAAAATGATAAATAAGGGCAGCATGAAACTTATTTGTTGCACCTTGCTGAGCGATGTCTGTATTTCTTTGTGCCTAAAATCTGGGATTTGAAACTAGTGCCTTGACTGTAATGTACACCGCTAATAAAAACAGAATTGGTAAAAACTGCATTTTAAAAACCAGTGAGCTGTACACAATCCATAAAAACACTTTCATAGAAACTGCAAAAAGTTGCAATTAAAAAAATGTGTATTGTCTTAAAATCTCAGTCACAAAACACAAAGGAATAGATATTTATTTTGAATTTCTTTTGAAGAGAGTAATTAAAGGAAACGCTTCATACTAAAGTCTTAAATTCTTTTGTGGAAGTGGAATAGAAAGTTATTTTAAACAAATGTTTTCTTTTCAAGGTAGAGGGGGAGCAAATTGATGTCAGAGTTGCTGTAGTTCACCCATTTTCCCCTCTGTGCTCCACCCAGATCACCTTCAGGGTGACACCAAGTGAAGCAAGCATTGTAGAGCGAGTTTTGCTTTATTTTCTCCTCATTCTACTCCCTCTCTGAGGTGTTGGCCTGCCTTCATCAGTTTTTGTTTATGTGTGACTGTCACCAGTCTTAAATGTCATGGTTATGTAAGTGTGCAGCCCAGTGTGTGTGAGCAGTTAAAGCAGATAGAGAAAAGGCAGAGTCCTTTCGTCCATAACAGTGTGTTCCTTATGAATGTCTTGTAACATTTTTGGTCTGTAAAGTCACAAGATTCATAGTTTCTTTTACCAAGGACATTTTAGTCATTGGGTTTTTCACAATGTAGCGTCAGGGCTTTGTTTTTTCTTTGTATTTATGTTTGTCCTTAAGTTAATCTTTGTTATCACATTAGATCCACTTTACACCAATAATTCTGTGTTTTCCTTTCTCTCGTTTAGCTGCTTTCATGCTCATGTATACACACACATATATTCACACATAAAGATAAAGGAAATGACCCATTAGGGAACGCCCCCTTTAGAGCGTAGCTTAGATAAAAACCTACAAAAGGAATCAGAAACTGTTGTTAGGCACTATTTTGCTGTGTTGTCCCATAAAGAAACATGGCGATGGACCAGTGTTGCATTTTAGTCCTAATAAATGGGATTGATGATTTCAATTCACCGACTCTTCTAGAACCTCATACATGATGAACCAAGCTGGAGAAGGGATAATCTCCAACAATATAATTTAATTCTTCATCCAGTGTTAGAAGACTAACATTTATTGTATAAAAACTTAAAAATGGAATAGATTTGGTGTTTAATATCCACTTTTGAAAATCTTTCTAAAGACATGAATGAAGTTGCAATTGAAAAAAGGTGTACTGTCTTAATATCTCAGTCGCAAAATGCACCGGAATTGATATTTATTTTGAATTTCTTTTGAAGAGCGTCATGGAAGGGAAAACTTCATGCATAATTATGGTAAGTAATATTGTAATTTTTTTTGTGGAAGTGGAATAGAGAGCTATTTTAAAACAAATGTTTTCTTCTCCAGGTAGAGGGGGAGAAAATTAATGTCAGAGTTGTTGTAGTTCACCCATTTTCCCACCAAAATTAAATTGGGCCCCCACTGCATAACTACTGTTACAGTTTCTTGAGTCTGACCTGAGCCTGATCTGACCCATCAAAAACATCACAATTTTAAAGGCTTGCAACTGCCTTGCTTTCTTTGGTCCAATACTGATAACAGCACAATAATTACTGCTCATGAATTTAACATGAAACAGTCTGCATACAGTATGCAAGTAGGTTGCTTAAAACAATCCAGACTTCTCAAAAAATGCTATGTAGCTGCAGGACATTTTATTCAAGCTGCAGTATATAACTTTAATAAAAAAATATGTTTCTCCATATTTGTTAAAGCTGTCACCATGTTATGACGGTTTGCTATGAGACAGATAATCTATGAAAAAATCTAGCTCCTCCACCTTCTCTCTGGCTACTATTGCTAGCTAAAGTAATGCACCATTCTGACTAAAAACAACCAATCAGAACCAGGAGGAGGGTCTTAGAGTTGTTAATCAACTTCATTCACTCACTGCTAAATGTACTAATGGTGGAGAAACAACTTATTGTTACAGGAAAACTTTATCTGCTGTCATTGGTAGCTATGCTAACTAAACTGAGCATTCACACTGTGAATTTTGCAGTTTGCTAGTTGCAGCATAGCACAGAGCGAGGGGGAGGAGGATGAGCAGCCACATGAGATTGTGATTGACAGCGCTAAAACCCGCCTCCTGTCTTTGATTGGTTGTTTCTAGATAACACTGGGAGAAGGCAGAGGATATAATTTTTTCTCAGATTATCTCTCATGCCGTACTGTCACAACACAATGACAGTTTCAACAAATATGTAAAAAAATATTTTTTATAAAAGTTACATACTGCAGCTTTAATTTCACTTAGGAGAGGACGGGTCAGGAGGGACGTGGGAACAGATATCTGTAATTTAAATGCAAGTTAACCCTTTCATGCATGAATTATGATCCTTTGTTTCAGGATTTTTTTCCAACTTTTTTTTTTATTTTCATAAGGCATAAAAAAAGGTAGGAAAACGTTTACATTTTTTTCTTTAATTTAATTTATTTAGGTGATAAATTGTAATTTTCTCCAAATACAAAGTTGCTATTTGGAAAATACATCAGTTGTATTGTCCTTTAGGGGTTATCTGATGTCACTTGTATTTTTTTTACCTGCAAGAGTAAGAGCGATTGTGGCGGAGTGGTAAGAGTAGTCGTCTTGCAATCGGAAGGTTGTAGGTTCCATTCCAGCTTCCTCCTGCCACATGTCGATCCCCCTCTGGGCAAGGCGCTTAACCCCAAATTGCCTACCGATGTGCGTATCGGTGTAAAGAGCTTTGGGTGGTCAAAAAAGTGCTATATAAAAAAAACTATATTATATCTACAGTAGAAGGAGGGACCGGGTCGATTGGCATGCTTTTTGTCTGTCGGCCATATTGGATTTAACAAAAATAATTTCTTGCATTTGTGGCAGTAGTTCATAGTGTATTTTATGATGCATTAGTGTCCACTTCAGTGGTCTGTGTGCATTTATAACATAAAAATCCACAAGAAGCACAAGAAAATGCCTTTTCGACAGCTGTCCACTGTAGTGACCACTATGCCTGAAAGGGTTAAGGTAAAACAATGTGGATTGGCTGCAGTCCAGACAGGAGGCTGTTTTTTTTATTTTAATTTTACAACGATTGTTCGATTTTCTGTCATCAACAAATATATTGTTTTTGTTGTGTAATTGTAAAAAGAGCAAAGACTGGAAAATCCCTACAGACTCACTGGAATGATACTAACTAGCTTGCCACTGAATTTTTATTTATTTTTTTGGTGGGGGTGCCCCTGTCGGTCAAGGACCCTTGGAACTGTCCTAACTTTTCCCCCCTATATGGCGCCCCTGTGTGTGACTGTCACCAGTCTTAAATGTTATGGTTATGTAAGCGTGCAGGGGTGTGCGTGTGAGCAGTTAAAGCAGATAGAGAAAAGACAAAGAGTCCTTTTGTCCATATCAATGTGTTCCTTATGAATTTCTTGTAACATTTTTGGTCTATAAAGTCACAAGATTCATAGTTTCTTTTGCAAATGACTTTTTAGTTCCATTAGTCATTTGGTTTTTCACAATGTAGCAACAAGGTTTTTTTTTCTATTTTTTGTAATTTGTCCTTAAGTTAATTTTTGTTAGCACATTAAATCCACTTTACACCAAACTAACTTTTAGCCACATAAAGCAGATGTTTTTTGTTTGTTTTTTGTTTTTTTTGAGGGGGGGTTAATTATTCGAGTAGCAGATAAATATGTAATCACATCTCTAATTAGTTAAATCACAGGCTGTCACTCGTTGGTTCGTCTTGTTACTCCACACCACTGCTCCTCGTCCTTTGTTCCTTGGACTTTGTTTTTTTTTTAGTTCAATTTTTAATTAAATCTACAACAGAACTTTGTCGTCTCCTGCCTGCTACATTTGGCTCCACACTTCAACCACACACATCATGATAGACAGTGGTAATGCATTGGACTTTAAATTCCCTCTGTTCATCATGGTCAGTTTGGAATGAATATATGTAATGTAAACATTTAAATATAAATAAAATTAGTTTTTTTTAAGAACCACAATAAAGTCTCACTTTGTTACAAAATAAAATGGCAACAATGTGCAGTTTTCTTAAATCTTCAAGTTAAGAACTAAAATTTAAGAATGTTTTCATAGCCAAAATATATCAATAAATACCTGTCAAAATATTGCCACTGATGTATGACATCCACTTTAGTGGACAGGTGATCATTGGTAATTTCTCCAAATACAAAGTTGTAATTTGTAAACTTCATCAGTAGTATTAGTCCTTAGGAGATGTTTCATGTAACAATATATTTTTTTACCTGTGAGAGTTTTCTACAGTAGAAGGAGGGACTGGATATTCCTGAGTTGGTCGGCATGCATTTTCATCTGTCTGCCATGTTGGATTTAACTACATTTTCTTGCACTTACAGTGGATGGCCAGTAGTTGGCAGTGTATTGTATGATGCACTAGTGATCACTTTAGCGGTTTGTGTGTATTTACAAAATAAAAATCCATATATATTCTAGAAAATGACTATTAACCATATTATAGTAAACAAAACAAATTGGGTATGGTACCTGTGAACTACAATACACACAAACAGCAACAGCACACTCAAGTGTGATCTGACCAACAAACCCGGTGTCTCTCACACTAGCATGGACATTAGGATGGGGGCTAGCACAGAAGTTAACATGGAGGCTAGCTCTCCCATACCTTGAAAACCTCTAGGCTGCAAACTGGTGCAGCCCAGATTATTTTTAGTCTAGTTTCTAGTGCAAATCTCTCAGTTTACTTGAGGTAAAACAAAACTAACTTACAAGTAACTTTGCAGCAAATTATAGGAGGTGCTTGTTTTAAGTAAATGCCTTAATATTGATGAAAAAGTTCTTGTTTCATTGGCTGATTATTTACGTTATAGGAGGGGAAAATGTTTTGTTATTAGTGAAATAATCTGTCAATGGAACAAGAACTTTTTTCAAGTTTCTTTAGAACAATGAGTTGCTAAAGTTCCTCTGTGTGCAAATGACAGCACAGATCGGTGTCCGTCCTGTGATTGGTGGCATCCTGTCCAGCAGGAAGTTGTGAACAGAGTTTAAAAGCTGCTGCAGGGCTGCAGACATTCACAGGAAGCTGGACCAGCAATGGCTCTGCTGAAGGTTCTGCTGCTACTGCTGGGGCTGGGTGAGTCGGACACACTGGACACAGGAGACACTTCCACTGGTGTCAGGGAGGCTGCTGCTCCCTGTGACTCTCAAACTTCCCTCTGATTCTGTTTCAGACTGAAACTTCTTTGTATATAAACTGTTATGCATTTTAATCTGTAACTGCTTATCCATTTTCTGTTCCAGCATCCATGTTTGCACCCGATTTCTGAGTAAAGTCCTCCTTTTTCTTCTTCAGGTGTTTCAGTGAATTCAGACGTTTCTCTGCAGAAGAGAACCATTGGAGGTTATGACTGTGATGACAGGGAGCGTCTTTATCATGTTCGGCTGGTGAGCAGAAATGGTACTCATAGGAGCCGCTTTGCAGGATCTCTGATCCACCCTGAGTGGATCCTGACTGCAGCTCACTGCTGGAGGTCAGAGGCAGGTTGGTAGGAAAGAGACACTGACACAGTTTTATCTGCAGATGATGAGGTTTTCTGTGTGTTCATTATATTCTAACCTTTTCTGCAGGCGTAACGTAGCAATGTTAAAAGTTCATCCACGGAGGGCTAAACAACAGAATCAGATAATCCGACACGCTGTGATTTGTACTCACCGTGGCTGGAAGAATGACATCATGTTGCTGAAGACGAGTAACAGATGTCCCACCTGGTCAGCTACCAAAATGCAATAATCTTTCTAAAAAGTACGTCTTCCTCTGATCAGGTTTTCTATCTCCACTCCTTCAGTTCTGCTGCCTCTGCTTCAGCATACTTGGGTCAGGTATTCAGGCCACCAGCAGAACCAGAACCTGTTTAGCTCAAGTGTGTTGGACCAGAGACACATGTAAAGGACACAGGACACAGTCACTGAGGACCGGAGGTGGACACTTCTGTGTCAGTGGATGAAGTGGATCCACTTTGTGGATTTATCATCTCTTCTTTCAATGTTCTTTATAACAATTAATTTTCTACATTATCTTGTCTTTTTTACATTTTATTCTTATTGTGTTATAGAGACAATACAGTTCAGCTGGCAGGAGAGGGATCAACAACAGCCAGCCCCAATAATAAGCGAAGTGAGAGAAATATTGAAGTTATGATAATAAAATCTTTGTTTCTGTCTCTACAGAGAAGGTTGAGTGAAGAGCATGTTTATGAGTCTCATGTTTTTCCACAGCACCCTTTGCTACTATTTTACCACATCTTCAGTGTGTCGACATGAAAGTTTCTGCTGCTTCACACCACCGTTATGTGGACACATCTTCCTTACTGAAACACCAAACAAGGATATATGTCTTCTAAGTTTGCTTCTACGATATCTCTCTGCCATGATTAGAAGACTTTTCTGTTTTACGACATAAATAAATATATTGATATCAATGTTTCTACAGGGGGACTCTGGTGCAGCAGTGGTGATCAATGGCATGATTTATGGTGTGATTTCTGAATGTTTTGAAGAATATGCATGTCAGAAACCAGTTACAAACATGGATGTGTGTCAGTACAATTGGATAAGCCAAACAATTGGGCTTAAATAAAACATAAACTATTACGAAATAAAATTCTCATCAAATTTCCTCAGATATAATTTTATAGTTGTATCTTCATCAGTTTGTTGCACAGGCTTATAAAATTAGGATAAATGAGTAGTTTAGTTTTTTTCACACCTGACCTTGACCTCCTCTGCCTCAGAAAACTAAATCAATAAATCAATGAAAAAGAATCATTTCCTGTCATATTGTCTTTACATTCATGGTTCAGTTTGTTCAGATGATGTTTTCCCAGAACTGAGTCTAAAAACATGAGTTTTAAATCACATGAAGATTTAAAACTTCATGTGGGACAGTCGCCCCACAGGCGACTGTCTTAGAACATTGGACGTTCTAAGATGGGTGGAGTCCTTCATGATGAGGAGCGACCCTCCACTTCAACAATAATCAAGAAGTAATTTATTTATTCAGTTTTTGTCTTTATTTTACATGGGAAATGAGCATGCAGCATCTAAGCTCTGCAGCTCTGGAGTTACTATTCTTGATTTAGTTCTAGAGAATTTTAAACTCTTAACAAGACCAAAGAGTTGTACACAAAAATAATGAAACAGAAGTCACATAATACAACAATTAATTAACAAATAATAAAATTGTAAAAAAAAAAAAAAAAAAAATCACATTTATAGTAAAGGTACAAAGGAAACAAAAATTTCAATAATTAAAAACAATTTAAAAGTCAAACTCTGGAGAAAAAAAGTTTTAAGAAAATATTTAAAAACAGGTAAATCTAATTAATTTCTGGTTGCCACAAATTTAACACAATAGCAGAAAAATGTCCTCTATTACAGTTGAAGTGTTACTGTTATTTTTAATTTTTACACTTATTAGGCTTATGTAAAGCTACTAAACAGAATTACTTTACAATCATTGACATAAAATTTTCCTGCGAAATAAAGGAGGAAGTGCAAAAATATCGACAGTATTTTCTTTCACTGTTGAAATTAAAATCTACATTACATGTTTATGTAAAACTTCTCAGAAATTACCATTTGGTTTTCAAGTTTAAATATGAGTAGCATGTGTGTCTCTATGGGCAAAATCAAAATGAGGACTTTGTGTGTGGAGGATCTGTGATCAGTTGGTTGTGACTGCAGGTCAGATCCAGGACGGTGAGTCAGGAAACGTTTTACTGAAAAATCACCAATAACTATTTCTTTCTCTAATAATTGCTTTTACGGTTGTTGAGGTACAAGTAGGAGTTCATTCTAAAAGTGTTTGAAAGACGATTTATAGAATGAGGGGAAAGCACGGAGGGGAATCCACGCTTTCTGATTGACTACCTGTCACATCCAACAGGCTGCGTTCTTGCTCCCAGTCAGGGAAAACCACACACGCAGCGATAATCGGGCCAAGACAATCCGACATATTGAATATGTCCAATTTTAGATCGAAGCAGCCCCAACGTTCTACCGACTGGACCCAATCAGCCATAACACCCCACAGGCGACTGTCTTAGAACATTGGACGTTCTAAGATGGGTGGAGTCCTTCATGATGAGGAGCGACCCTCCACTTCAACAATAATCAA
>CAEFZY010077236.1:0-67259 GCA_903066815.1 Brachyrhaphis roseni
CAGTACATCATTGCACATTTAAGATAATTGTTGTTCTTCAAATAAATCTACTAAAACTGATTTTCACTCTCCTGTATTGTGTTCTGCATGTGGGCTAGAAATATTGAACCCATCATGACAGATAATCTTGTTCTTATGATACACAAAGTGATTTTTAGAAAGTTAAAAATCACTTCTCAGAGTGATTTTTAGCACTCAAAGAAGACAGGATCAGAGCAACAATAACCAATGACAGCCCTTCTAGTCTTGCTACATTTTTTTTATTAGATTTTCATTGTGTTAAATTACACAGACGTAGCGTCTTCGAAAAGCTTATTTCTTCTTTTTATGCTTGCGGCTTTCTCCATTCCAACTCTGTTCCTCTTACTGTGTCTCTTTTTTTTTTCTCACAGCATAGGAAACAATTTTTTATTTGTCCATGCAAGGCTGTTCTGGGAATCCCAAAATATCTCAGACACTTTATCAGGCATCTGCAGAGGGAGTTAATAAACAAAGGGAAATTTAAAATAAGTGTTTTAGTTGGAGGACATGGCAAGGTTGCTCTGTTGTTCGTTTCTCTTGTTTGGACTACCTCAGGCTGTATATTGTGTGAAACAGAGGAAAAAACATTTCCAGGATCCAGAGTTTCAAAATAGCTGACTTTACTTTAATTTGTCTTTATCATGAAATTCAGATTCAATTTCAAAGTCTGAACGATCACTTCCTGTATTCAGCTGTGTCGTAACAGACATTCACATAAAGCTTTTGAAAAGCAAAGATCAGACTGCTAAACCAATAGATTACAAATCAGTGATGTTATGTCCGCATTTTATATTAAAGCATTCAAAAAAGCTGTTTGAAAACTGCAGAAGGTATAAATATCACTCCTATCTTTTCAGAAGAAGCTCTGAGCCTAAATGGTATGTTTTAGCACTGTTAAAAGTTATCAAAAACAAGTAGCAGATAATGATTCCTTTATTTATGCTGCCTAAAAAGGGATTATTATGCTCTGAGGCAAAATTTCCATCTGGAATTTAAGCAACATGAAGTTGGCAGAGAGACAAACATTGCTAGTGGTCTCCATGGTGCATTACACTTTTGATATTTTTATTCAACTTTTACAATTTCTTGCCATGCGTGGATTTATATGACTTTTCCTTTCAAATGAATACAGAGTTAGTAAATGTACAACACAGAAATATAAATTCAGGGTGTGTTCATGTGTGTCAGCTGAACTGACTTGAATGAGTCAGTGTTTGGGCCTAGCTGCTGTTTATTGTTGTTATGAGTTAATAGGAGTAGAGACACTGACAATAAAACACTTCCTCTGGGATTTGTCCTGTGTTGACCGACTCTGAACAGAAAGGAACAGCACAAACAGAGATCCCTCTCACCATGATCTCACCAGAAAAAAATGTTACAGATATTGATTCGTTCATTATCAAAAATGCTCCAGAAGGAATTTTCCATTGTTCTCCAAGTCTGGGCACAACTCTAGGCTGAACTGACGCAACAGCAGAGTTTTAAGAGTCTTTGGAATTTCTGTAGCTAAATAATTTTCAGGTAAATATGAGAATAAACAATTTGACAAAGACATTAAGCTTCAAATTGGACACACAAATGTGTAAACTGTAGGTAAAATGATCTGTTTCTGATTTTATTCTTCTGAGAAGTCTATTAGTGGATGGTTCAAACTCTGTTCAAGTTATGACTTTGAATGTTCGGAGTACTTAAAACAGCTCAGATTGGACAAAAGGTGAACTTTCTCATTGCACCTAACTCAATCAAACATGGTGCGGGGAGATATCATGCTGTGGGACTGATCTTCTTCAGTAGGAAAAGGCAAGCAAGTCAGATTTGATGTGAAGAAGGATGGAGGAAAATACAGGGCAATTCTGGAAGAAAAACTGCTAGAGGCTGAATAAGATTTGAGATTAGGGCAAAAGTTCACCTTCCAATAGGACAAAAACCTTAAATATAAATCTAGAGCTACATTAGAATAGTAAAGATTGAAGCATATTTATGTGTTAGCATGATTCAGTTGAAGTCCAGGAATAAATCCAATTGAGAATCTAAAAGAAGGACGTGAAAATGGATGTTCACAGAAACTTTCCATCCAATCTGACTGAATATGAACATAATAAAGAAGAATATTTATTTCTATATCTACAAAGAAGATCTAAATAACTTCAGTTGTTCTCTGCAGTACTGACACATTGAAGTTGAATACATATCGACTAGACACATTCCTGACTTTTATATATAAAACTTTTTGAAAAGTATGCATCATTGTCCCACCACTTCACAATTCTGGACCACTTTGTGTTGATCAAACACACAAACCCCAACACAACCTCTGTGGGTACCACATGCCAAAATGTGGAAAGGTTCAAGGGTACAAAGGTATAAATATTTTGGGAAGGCACCATATTTGCATATAGATACACCTGAAACCAAAAGACCTTGAATGTTGTTGTGTCTTTTTATCAGTCTAGTATTTCACTGTTGTGGAAAAACTGTCTTCCTCTCAGAGACTTCATCTTGCATTGGCACAGGTGGATATGCATCAGGGCAGCAACCATTTCAGATTTAATGTTTTCTAAATGCAATTTTAAAAATAACATTTAAAAAGTATCTAAGAAGGAATGTGTAACATGTTGTTAATTCTAACATTGGATGGTGTCCATGTTACTCCATGTCTGTTCAGTTGTTAGAGTACACAACTTGTTTTACTTTTAGGGTTTTAATCGGATTATTTAAAAAAAAAAAAAAAAAACGAACAGCAGGCAAATATAAATGATCTTTATTAATAGAGCAGTTAAATGTTTTCTGTAAATGTTTCTCCTTCTTTCATATAACGTTTGAACTGCATGATTACAGTGTCAATGAATATGTGTCTAAACTTGTCTCTTTAGTATTTATGAGATGCCTCCATCATGCAACTGTTATGAAATGGCAAAACACTACAACGAAGATGGAAAGAACTCCATACCTGTCAACAAATCTGCAAAGGCAGAATGGAAAGATATGATCATAGTTTGCAATCATGGTCCAATATTTCTCTGAAGATTCCTGACCTTTGTCTGCCATACTGCCTGCCAGGTTTCCATTTAGTCTGTGATGGGCCTAAAAAGCAATTCCCTTGAAGCAATCAGCAGAAAATGAAAATATCTTTTTGTTAAATGTACCTGACCTGTGTTATGTTATGTCTTGTCGTATTCTGGCTTCAGAATCTCAACTCCAAGTTACTTCACTTGGCTGTCACAGTTAATAATCCTTGTGTTTTCTTTGTCATTACAGCAATACATTGTGGCACTCCAATTACCATCACTATTTTAGAGCTATGTTATTAGAGTACTGTTGTGGTTTGAACAGTTGCATCATGTTATCATAGTTACATCACTGCAGTTTATTACATAGTTCTGTTCACATGAGAAAGTTGAACTGAACTAATTTTTGCCCACATGCTGAGACTGAAGGCCAAGAAACCGGATTTCATTTAAAGCCTGAGCTGCCATGTAACTATTACTGGTATGTCTCAGACTCATGTTATCTACTGAAAGAAAATCAGATTCACAGATTCAACCCAAACATGGCACAGACAGTATTGCTTTCCCTATATAACATCCATATACAAACATCCATTGTAATACAAAAACACACTTACAGTATGATAACTTAAGGGTTTCCCATCAGCAGATCATTTTGGCTCCCTTCATCTGGAATATTGAGGCTCAGGAAGTCCTTCACTGGAATGTGCAACAAAACAATTCCAGATCTCCCTCTTGGAAAGCTGGAATGATAAGAATGACACAAGTATTTAAGCAGGAGTAAATAAAACATGTGTAGGGGTCTCTACTTCCTAGAGGATGTTATGCATGATGTAAAATAAAACATTTTCCAGTCAGGACCTGCACAAAACTATTTGAATCTAACAAGAATTGAACAAAACTAGACAACAGATTCCACCATGTCATTATTTATTAAACAAATGTGAAGTCAATATGCACAAAAGGTGTGCTTCCAGGCACTTGAATAATGATTACAAGCAAGCGTAATTTCCTCATTAACTCAAGAAGTGTCTCAAATGCTCACTTAGTGAACATTACAAATGGCTTTAATGTAAACTGTACTGCACAAAATGCTCTTAAACCAGTTCACATTTTCTGAAACTCAGATTCATAACTTGATCTACAGGACTTCCCTTACTCATTTGGTCTTTCTCCCACATATCTTCCGTGAGCAGAAAAAAATTTAATTAGTGGTCAGCTTTGTACTTTCTAACGTGATTTATAAGCTGATTAAGAAGTCTTCGAAGCACCACGTTTTGATGCTATAACATGAGAGGCAAACTCTGAAACAACAGGGTAAGAAGCCTGAGAAAAACATTTACCTTTTAAAGCAGATAAATGTCGCCATCTGGTGGTGAAAAAGAAAACAGTGTAATACGTTGAAATGAAAACAAAGAAAAAGTTTCAAATAAAAATACCAAACAATAGGTGATAAATACGTCGTCGTAGATACATTACCGCTAACCTAAAATAAATTATATTAATGTTATCTGAAGGGGAAAATAAAGATGTAGGGGGTCAAGACGTCACCGACCGTCCGTTACCAAGGCAACAGCTACTCCAGACAAACTCGAGTCTCTAAAAGTTAAACGAGAAAAAGCGCAAATTGGAACTATCCTTCCAGTAAATAAACGTATTGGCACCGAGTAAGCTTATGATTAAGTCTAGTACCTGTTAGCTAAAACAGGTAGTTTTAGCTAAAGTTTCTATTGTTTTTATACATTTCTAGGCGAAACTCACAATGGCAGGAGACGAAAGCGGGTTTGAGCAGACTTTCTCTTTCAGTCCTCTTCCTGCCAAGAGCTTCTCTTTCCAGGAAGATAAGAACACCTTGACGCTGCTGATGAAATGGTGACGAAAAAAATATAGTTAAGTTTCTCCCGTTTGTCCAGGTGTGTTGCTTCTCATTGTGGGTTTCATTCAGGTCCATGCTGGGGAGGCTTTCAGCCCAGACTTACAGCTTTGACAGTAACTTCCATCCTTACAGCTGTGAAACGTTTGCTTTGGTAAGGCATGCTCTGTTATTGTATTTGCTGTATTATGTGTATTTTACTGTAAAATATAAAAGCGTTTCTTTATTTTTATTAATTTTTTTTTTTTTTTTGTCTTAACTGAATGCATTTGATGTTTCCTTCCATTGTTTTTCAGTGTTTCTTCAAAGACCCGCAGGTGATTGCCAGTCTAAGAAATATGGAGGGTGGAGTCTGCATGCCTCTTGGTATGTCATCCCCTAGAGATCCTTTTATCAATGACAGCAGGAAATTGATGTCATCTGTTCTTGACAAAGGCTAAGACACTGATGTGTGTTGTAGAGAGGCCAGTAGTGTCTGTCAGCAAAGAGCTTGTGCCCTGTACTAAGATCTCAATGGAGTTGTTTGATCCAGTCTACTCTTGCGGCATCCTGAGGCCCTCTGGTCATGTAGTTAAATGCTTTCATGATGTCCACCCTGACTACGATGAACTTCGACAGGTGATCCCCTCTTTTTTTACTCCCTCTGCCTGTTTGTATCTATTTCATTTCTGAGTTTAAGTTCAAGACTTTTTTTTTGCCTCTTCCAGATGTTACAGGACGAGGATTGTGAGCACTACTATGTTGTTGGGAGGATGGAGCGGGAGGAGTTTTTGTTTCGCCTTTTCAAGCACCTGTGTCTTGGCGGAGAGGTCTGTCAGTATGAAGACACCATCGACCCCTACATCAGCACCACAAAGAAAATATACAAAGACCTGATAAGGTGAGCTGTAGCACAAGACTTCAACTTATAAAGAAAAAGAAGGCTAATTAAACTCTTCTCTAGGATTCTGGTATTCTGGTATTCCAAAGCTGTAAATTGTGAATGCCCTTAAAACCAGAAACTAATGTATCATATCGACCCTGTGATCTAGTTTTTCATGAAATCCCAGAGAAAATCTTTAGATTAAATTAAATCAGAGCTGCCTATCCCGCACCTATTGCTGTGATTTGCCAGTTTTCATAGTAAGCAAACAGACAAATTATTCTGCTTGGAAATATTAAATCTAGTTATGAATTCACAGGAGTCTGAGTTCCTACACATTTTCAATGTCAAAACCCCATACTTTTCCAAACTAAGTGTCCAGAATTGCTCTGTTACTTTTCAGCCTCATTTTAGGAATGCAAAAAACCTGAAGTATCTCTACATGGCAGGATTAAGACTTAATATGGTGTCTGCAAAAACTGAACTGTGAAGAAGGAAGGAAAGAAAAAAGAATTGAACAATAGGTGACCAGATGAATGGATGGAAAGATGGGGATTCTGCAAACAGATATATAGATTGGTGATTGGAAAATAAACATATGGGTGGATGAACGTTTTGATAAAGAAATAGTTAACAAATTAACAGAAATGCATCTAATTTCTTACATTTCTCCACACCTATAAATATCAATTGTGTAGGAGCCACTAATTCAAAAGGGTCATGCTACACAATGTTGTTTTATGTTTTATGTAATGAGAGTTAAAATGTTGTTTTAACTCTTTGTGTTAAACCCATAAAATTTATTTTTTACTCAAAGTTTTTCTATTGTTAGGATCTCTTTATGATCCATTCCTTTATGTCATTTACTTTGTAGTGTGCAAAAGGACACAGAAACAAAGAAGATCGGTGTGGTGTCCACCGTACTCAAAGTATGTGCCTATGTAAGTGAGCAGTTCACATAAGATTTGGATCTGAAAACCAAAAGAAACTTCTACACTGAATATCACTGCAGCTGGAGCCATTCAAGGAAACGGTAAAAGCATTTTCTGCATTGTGTTTGTTCTTCAGGATGAGTCTGGCCAATGTTTTCCTGGAACACGGGAGGAGGAGCAGACGTTTGCCTATTTAATTGTGGATCCTGTTATACGAAATGTGACTTTGCTCTACCACATCTACGGAGTGGGAAAAATGTCGCTGTAAGAGCTGGAAAAGGAAGACAAATCTGAAATTTTGACCAGCTACAGAATTAATTGTTGCTTGGTCCAAAAACACTGTATCTAGATCTTCAATTTCTGGTTTTGGTAGTTATACTATATACTATTGAGACTATTGTGTCTTGGAAAAGTATTAAAACCCTTTCAGTGCCTTTTCTGGAATTGTGACAGATAGCTGTAGGTCATATGTTTTATTTAGTTTGAGTTGAGCAATTAAAAGGAAGTTATTTGTGTTAGAAAATCCAATAAAATTAATATTAATCAACATCCACATGTTATCACTTACCCATTATGTGACAATATGTAGAAAGCTTTGAAAGGTACAGTAGCAACTCTGTAAAACTTTCAAAAGTAGTTTGTTGTTGTGTATTAAACCATAGCTCAATGTGTCATAATGTGAAGAAAAAAGAAGAGACCCTGAGCAACAAACAGTCCAAAGAGCTTTATTGAAACAAATAAATTAATAAGTTAGTTTTCTAAAAATTTCTTTTCAGCAGAAACACATTTTTTATACCTCTTTAAAAGATCAAATATAGGTTAGATTAGAAAACAAACCAACGTTGCATTTTGTTCAACTGCCCCACCATTTGGACTTGGAAGACTTTGTATTGAATTTGCGTTTTACTTATTGCTCGTTCATTTCGTGCTTTATTCTAACAGCAGCTCCAAAACCTACAGTAGGAAAGCAGCTAAAAGAGTAATGAGGTGGAATGTCAAATGGCAGCAAGTCAGTGAAAAGATGAACGGATGGTAGGACGTCACTAACAGATAAGAGAACGTGCAAATTGGTTCATGCATAGCATTCAGTCAGTTGGACAGTCACTAACTGTTTCTCCTAATCAGGTTTCTAAACTAGCGCCCCCTAGCGGCCTCAGAGGTAGTTGTGTGGAAGCCAATCTTATCTAATGTGACATGCTTGTGACAGCACACATGCCTGCAGAGATTCCTGTGTTGACACAAAATGTCCATGCCTCCAGCTTCCACATCTAAAGGGTGTTAAGATACTGTATGGGTTTCTATGGAGGTACAATGATATGCTGACGATACAGTAATATTCTCAGAAAATTACAGTAGTCGTAAAAGATTAAATTTTTACAACTAAGTTTTTTTTTTGTTAAATGTTATGCAAAAAAAAAGGTAAAAAAGCAATATTTGGTGTAATTTCTACGAAACAGACTTCTTCCAAGCATTTTTTATTGTTTTAAGTAGGAGATAGAAAGGCTGACCACACCTTTCACGGAATAAGGAGAAACAAGGCACAGGTTATTTGCTTTTATCTTTTTCCTGGAACACATTTGTGTGTGTTTTTTTTTCTAATACATGGGTCACATTAGGAACAACATGCAATAAAGTGATCTCCCATTAATTATCATGAATAACAGTGTCATTCATGGTAACACTGCCTCTAATAAACAGGGATCTCTGCAGTAATTCAGTCCCTAGAAATAAAGCTATCCAACTTTTTTCCATGAAAATAAGCAGAAATCTAGGATGGTGCCTAAAGCGATTTCTAGTGTCAACAGCCATTGGAGCAGAAACAGATCTGAACTGGCCAAGCAATGAAGTACATTCACTGTTTAAAAGTCTCACGTAAATGGAAAAGTGGAGCACCTGAGTCAGCTGGAGGTGACTGGGGATGGAAGACTTAATCACTGGACAAAAACAATGAAGGGATTTTTTTTTTTTTTTTTTTTTTAGCTTTTGCAGGCAGGGCATATGAACATACACTAAACATGACATCCATGTTCAAGATCAATGAGTCTGTGGGTCAGATCAGCTTTTGGGCAGTGCAGTTCTGTCAAAATTGCTCCATTTATGTCTAAGAAAAAATATTAACACAAATCCTAAATTTACATCATCAACCACAAAACTTTAAAAAAGAAAAAAATGTTAATTTTTTTTTACATGTTTTGACAAATTAAACACATGGGAATAAGCAATAGGCAGAGGCTAAATTAAACAACAAAATGGTGTTCCATTTATGAAGTGCCAGAAAAGGAATTGCTTTCGATGTTTGTGTCTGTCTGCATGCAACATTTTAATGATCAACTGCACACCCTTTTGTTCTGAAGCGTCTTAACGGAACGTGCATTAATGATAATCTGAAATTCATGTATTAGACCTGGATTTCTTGAGCATCATTCATTGTTTAAAACTGTGCTTGTGCTGTCTTTAAGTGCATGTGACATCTGATACAAGAACAAGAGTAAAAACTGCTCTTGTGACACAAAGGTTGTGAGGTATTACCTAACTTGAGGCCAGATATGAGTGATGAAAAGCAGTGCAGAAAACTGCTTTAATTATAGTCCGTCTAAATTCATATGGAGGATCTAAGTTTTATTTGTCAGAATTCTTTTAATTGAAGTTAATGTCTTACTTAAAGGAGATAACTCATTCGCTTATTGTCTTTGTTTAGGGTAAATACAGACTTGCAGGACCCAGAGACTGAAGCTAATGCTATTTCAAAATGGTATTGAAACCAAAATTGTCTTCTAGCAATTTAAAAGGCTCCAACTTTTAATGCATCAGAGCAGTTTGGAGTTGCAGCACACAAACACATCTCTAGATGTGTGACCACTGACTCAAAATAAGGTTCAGGTCACTTCAGAGTTCCCTTTCTGGTCTTTAGATCCAGTCAAAATAACTCTTGGAAAAAATTCCAAAACATGGAATGAATGTGACCCTGATGAAGGCCACAAGCTGAAATGTGTTGCCTTGCAGAGAAAATTGTTTCCTAGTAGTTCAAATGTTGCTGGAGTCTTCACCTCACAAGAATGTGATTTTGCCAGCTTGTTTTGCTTGAAAAGTTTAGATGAATGCCAGACAGAACATGTCATGATTTCCTATAAATAGAACTGAAATCAAAGGTTTCATTAAAGTTGATTGTCTAATTTAAAAAATTTAGAAAACCAAAGAAGCTTTAAATACATTTATGATTAAATGTGATTTAAATGTTGGTTGTTGGCAATGTTAAACCCTGAATTTCTTGAAAAATGTGATTATGTTTTTAGTATTTATAGTTGTTTGGACTAAAATTAATATGATAATTTTAGTCCAAACTAAAATTATTACAGTATATTATGACATAACATTATAACATTTTCTAACATTCTTAGAAAATGTTAGAAATTTAGCATTTTCTAAGAAAGCAAATTATTTTGTTTTCCCTAAATATACAACAGATATAAATTTCGCCATTTAGTATGTAAATTTGCTAAATTAGACATGTAGGCCCTGGGTCCAAAGATCTGGATTTAAACAAAAAGACACCAAAAGAATGGGATTCGACAGATATATTAACCTTTCATTATGTTTTTACAGAACTCCTCCACAAAAATTCTGGACTATCCCTATAAAAGCAAGTCTGATGAATAAATATGGCAGGATTATGGGCTGCAAGACAGAGACTTTCAGAGGTTTGTTTTAAAAGTAAAAGTGTACGTCACTAAAATGGTCGTAGTTCGCACAGTAGTCTGGAAAAATTGCAAAAGAGAGATTTGAGAATTACAATGGACCACCATGGCTCTATTAAATCCTACATAATCCTCAATATGATGCCAGCTGAGCTGGAAACAATATGTGTGTCTTTTTTTTTTGCTGTTGGGCTTGTCAGAGACCAGACTTCCTAAAGAGGAAATACAAGTGAAAACAAACAACAATTTACACTAAGGTACAGTCCAAATCCACAGTCAATCCAGCACATTATTTCCACTCTGTTCTCATGTGAAACGTTTGGGTGATTAACGTTGGATCTGGAAAACAGAATTTCCCTTGCTGGGTGGGACCTTGTGCCGGTGCAGCTGATCCAGGTCCAACTGTGTTTTTCCTTCAGGTGTCGATGGCTCTAGTTCTTGTATTGCAGTTTCTCTTAAACAAAGGAACAGCTACATTCATCACAGCATGAAAAACTGTGTTGTCACCCTAATGTCGGAATGGGAACGCTCTTAAACGACTTTCAGTCGATCGAAGTGCCCAAGGGAAAATAAAACCAGACAATAAAGAGGAACGAGACGATTCCTCCAGATATCTGCAAAATATCCCTCTACAGTCTCTCTACAATTAAAGTTTTAAAGTAGGTTTAGATATACAGCATGATGTGAGTGGGTGAGACTGCTTCAGTAGTCAAGTACTTTCCTCATCCAGTGAGTTGAGAGGCGTGTGCGGTAAGCAGCTTTGGCTGAGGCTCCTTGTCAGCTGGAGCCACCTAGTGGCCAATGTCTGACCAGCTCCAGAAACTTTCACTCCAGGTTAAAGGGCCGAGGATGGAGACTTGAGATGGGAGGGGCAATCATAACAGATCTGAATTAAAGGGGAAGTTTGGTATGCTGGGCTGCTCAGACAGAGGACTCAGCCTAAGGAGAACATACAGTAAAGGGTTAGTGTCTGTGTCCCATTGTCATTCCAAGTTCCCGATGTCAGACTGGGAGATGTTCAGTGTATTAGCGGACGGGAAGAGGTCTCTTTGGTCTGTGGGGCTGTGGTAGTCAGAAGTCAAGTCGGGGTCCAGGAGGGAGGACAGCGTGACGTGGGAGGAGCCTTTCTTCAAGCACTGGGAGTAGAAGTTGAGCATGAGGTCCAACTTGTTTTCTATAGACTGTACCTAAAGAGAGACACACCAACACTGGACTGTGAGATGTCAGCTGCGTTATAACCTTTCCGTCTGGTTAGTTGGTCACCTTTTCACACAGCTCCATTAGCTGTTTCCATTAGTCCATACAACTGCACAAACTGGAATTACAAAAAAAAAAGTTTACGTAATGGAAACACTGCAAAGACAAATAAAACCAGTTTTTTGCTAAAAGGTTTTTGTGCTAGGATCAGGTAAATTCTTGACTGTTTCAAAATTAGTGTACTTCACAGAAGTTCAATGGAAGCACTTTTCTTGCATCACACAAGTCACGCGATCAACAACCGGATGTGATGACTGGCATAAAAGGCGTAAAAGACAGTGGTAGGAGGATGACGTAGCTGCATGTTTTTAATGACTTATCGCGTGAACAATCTTATTCATGTGTGATTTTAATTGCATTTCTTACTTAATGGAAACACCACAATTGCAGATTAATTGTCGGAATTTTCCTACATTATCAGAAAATCGACAAGGCTTTGCAAACATTTGTAATGGCAATGCCGCTACACTCTTCAAATGTCGTCTTCTGGTACCTGTTTCTCCACTTTGACCACACGGCCCATCATGCTGAGCTCGTCCAGTGGGTCCAGTTCTGGAGGCGTCTTCTCTCCTTTTTCGGGTCGCACTTTTTTATCAGGCTGAACACCTCCTCGCCCAATTATCTGATCCACCCTATTACACAGAGGAAACAGGGTCCAATAAGTACTATGAAGATTAGAGATTTTATATTGCGCTTCTTTTTAAATTTCTTACTTTATCGTATGCTTTAGTTCTCACCAAAGTTACAATTTCTAAAGTCCAAGCTTATGGACTACAATGGACTACTCCTTACAATGTTTTCTGCATAATGTAAATATTTTTTAGTGCCTTGTCTGTCATAGCCAAGAAAAAAATAACCATCAGACCAATTTAATCCTAACTCCAAACTTTATCTAAATTTTTTAACACAGAATGATAAAATGTGCTGCAGTTATGCAGAATAAGAAACAAAATGACTAAATATTACAATTTTCAGTCATATTTAATTATTTTTACCCTTGCTGAAAGCAATAAAGAGTATATAGGGTTATAAACTTAAAATTTAAAAATGTAAAGTTTTTGAAAATTAGGTTGATCAGTTGGTAGAAATGCAGAGAATATAACAAAATATAAGACTGTTGATTAAAATTAACATTTATTCCATCCTTCTTCCTATTAAATTGACCCGCTTTTCTGTCCCTGCAAAAGAAAAGCATCCCCACAGTATGATGCAGCCACCACCATGCTTTGAAGTAAGGATGGTTTATTTAAGGCAGAGGCGTTTAAACTTCACTTCACCTGGGACAAAAAAAATGATAGACAACAAATTTGATCAATTTGACAATAAACTAAGAATGAAATGTTTTTATAAAAGAAATAAAGCAGTTTGTCTTAGTCAATGCAGCTGCAAAATTTAAAGACGTTCCCTATTTTCATTAAAGGCATCCAGTTTGGCAATTCTTTTGGGCCAAATTTTTTAAAAATATACTAACAAATTTGGCTCTCAGCTCTTTTGCAGGCCAACTTTTCATAATTTCTGAATTAAAGCCAGGGGCGCACAAAATAAGTATAGGTGCTGTAAATGGCCCCCAGGCGTTCCTTTAGCCACTCCTGGTGTGGATGATTCACATTGTTCACCCTCTGCCTCTCCCAGTAGGCAGAGGGTGCAACAGCTTTTTGGTCTTAATGCAAACAACATTAAGACATCAGACCACATTTTGGTCTGATGTAATCAGACTTCCAACTAACTGGCCTTTCTTTAGTTTTTCACATGCCATTTCCAGTAGTTTGCTCTGGATTTTATTGGGGGTGCCAGAGTGAAGTTTCCTGATTACATGTGCACGTACCACTTTTTAATTTGTATTTGTTTGGTCATTCTCATAAAATCCCAATGAAATGCATTGAAGTTTGCAACATCACAAAATGTTAAAAGGCTTGGGGGTATGACTACTTTTGCACTGCAAATAGTATACGTCTGCATTCTGGGTTTGTTTTTGTTAAATAAACATATATAATGTAACAATTAAGGTGTTATATTTCACCTACAGTTGCTTTGACCTATTTTAGGAGTTTGTGAAAAACAGGATTTATTAAATCCTGGCATGCAAAAAATAGGAAATATATTATGCTTATTATTTACAATGGCAGGAAACGTATTATGAGATTAATGCCTTGTTTTTTTACAGATTGTAAAGAAGCAGATGAGTGTTTGTGATATAAAGATTAAGGTACCTCATCTGCAAGCTCTTGATGCGGCCCAGCATGTCCAGGTGGCCTGCAGAGTACTGCTCTATGACGTCTTTCACGTCATATGGACGTAGCATCTCCTTAAACTTCCTCTTCGCCACTAGAAACTTCAGAATCCTACGCACACAAACACAACACACTTCCTGTTATTACCTTTCTGCGTAGAGTTTAAAACCGCACGGGAAAGCGCACAGAAGCACAGTAAACCTTTGGAAAAATGAATAAGCAGGAGGCTATCAAACAATGCAGCTCACCCCGACAATAACAAGATTAATTAAAGTCAGCATGACCTTATCATTCACAAGCAGGCCCATAAAGAAAGCAGTCACAAACCTACTAAACCATGTGGATATATTGAGCCACTCGGCGCCTCTCCCAAAGACATTTTCTTATCGGGATTTGCTGTTTCAGCAATTAGCACAGTTCCACGGATAGGATAACACACACACACCTCTATTCTATCCCCAGTTTCTGCTCTTTTGTCATTGTGACAGCTGTGTTGGAGCCACTGGTGGACCACAGCTGCTCCCGCTCCCGGGTGCACACAGCTCATAATCATCACACCCAAGTGTGGGGTAGTCGCACCCAGGATTGTTAACCCTACACCACTGTACCAGGTGAACACATCCACTGACAACATCCCCTGGCAGCGGGGTTCTGCTTAAAGGTCATGCATGGGGGAGTAGAGCCTGTAACAGAGATAAAAAGGGGAAAAAATGTGGAGAAAAGTTTAAAGATGTCTGCACCTGGCTTCATGTGTTGCCTGTTACCTCTGCTCCCTTTTATTCTCTTTGCCAGGAAGGCTGGCTGTGCAACACAATGAGTCAAAAGAAGCTTTAAATGGCGCAATAAACAAAATAAGCAGTGGTTTCTTCTTCCAGTGGTTGGTTATGTAAGTGATGGAAAGAAAAGATTTGCAGCATGAAAAAGGATAAAGTTTTATTTATCAGCAGGAACTCCTGTCTCTAAGTTGCAACATACAAACAATAAAACACAATGAAACAATGCAGACATATAACTGTGTCAACACATTTTATGTGAAAGCGGTGCATTATTTTGAAATAAAAGGAAAGTTGCGAACCTAACAAGAGCTGGATGGCCCCTAAACTGACAAGGATGACGCAGTCAAGAGCTCGATATTATTGAGTCTCAATGTGTGGACACATTTTAGATGTTTGAATCAGGATGACTAGTGAAGATGAGAAGAATGTTTGAGTAAAGCAGGGAAGTGAGTGGAAAGGAGAAGGACTAGATGGTGACCCGGTGCCTTAATAGCCGTCAGCGCAGTCCCCCTTCTCCTCACGCAGCACTCGGCTTCTTGATGACTTATGCGTTTGGAGTATTTTTGCAAGCAGTCTTTTCTTAATTTGCAAGTAGGCACAGTTTTTTTTTTTTTTTCTTGCCAGGGCGGGCCTCAGGTGTGGGTTAAGGAAAAGGTTGAAAGGGAATGAGGGGGTTTTGTATCCTCCGAGGGTTTCTTCAAAATGCTGACTTCTCCTTCCTGGTCACTAAAATGGCTTTAATAACTCAGAGTCAGGTTTCAGCGCCCCCACCCTTATCCAGACAATTTCCAGTCACTGCGCGGCACAGTTGGCACGGCTAACTAAAAGATATTATCGCTTCTCGGTGCTAGGAAGGTGAGATGTAAAAACACGGTGATGACTGGGGAGAGAGGAAGTGTCAGCTGTGGCCCAAAATGCTTGCAAAGCCACTGCAAACATTTCTGCAATTCAGCAAAGGTGATTCCCAGATAGTCTCCAATGGCAGGTTTTATCTGGGAATTAAAAATGACTGTTTTGCTGACATGAACCCACGGTGGGCCAAGACGGATGAGCCACTGCAGGAGTAGGCCTGAATCTTGCTGGATATAACTATGCGCCTGCTAAGTGACAAAACCCAGCCCACGAGGTGAAGTATATGTATAACAGATTAATATAAAGCACAAAAATAATAAGGCCTTAAAAATATTACACCTGAAAGCCACAACAACAAATGACATCAGATCACTATAAATGGAAACCATGTCCAAATTATTTATCTATTAAAGCAGGCACTTCATCAAAGACTGCAAGCTTGCAAGAATGTTGTTATGCAGTATCACAGTTTTGCACGTGGGGAGTTAAGGAGAAGCGCACAGGCTTTGTTTTCTCCGCTCCTCTCTCCATACATAAACCCAGCACCATACACATTTATTCAGGCAGCCTGGCACTGATAAACCACATGCATCTAAAGTGAAGTCTCAGCACTAAAGCCTTTCTGTGTTTCCCGGACATCAATCATGAGCCGTGCTGAGATGTTGCACATGTACCTGTGTGCTAACACAGTAAAAACACCTGCTGTTTACACACCTGCACTATCTTTAGGAACTCCCCCCCCCTTCTATTGTCTGCAGCACAGAGCAGCGGAAGTCAGAGTTATCTGCTGAGTCAAGCACAAACCTGACAGGACAGTACTATGGCCTATCGGTGGCATCAGACTGTCACACAGAAACACTCGGTGGCGCACGTCTGCAATAGGAATCACACGTCTGAAGGACAGCTTAGCCAAACACGACGTTTATGACATCAGTTTGAATTTAGCGCCAAAACAAGTCGAATCAAGCATGGAGAGCTCAAAACCCACGAACTATTTTGTATGCTGTCACATGACCGTCCCTTCAATGTTTCAATCTTATTCAGTCTCGTGAAAAACCAATTAAAAGTAGACCATGAAGGGAAGTAAAATGCACACTTAGCATCTCCTACGGATAATGAGCAAGACGCAAAGTACCGCACTGACAGGTTCATGGTCCACGGTGGGGGAAAGATACACGTTTTCCACACGCTTAATTACTGAAGATCTGAAACGTGTGGTGGACTTTTGTATTCATTTTCCTGAGTCAAAACTTTGTAGAACCAGAAATTAATTCAAATCATTTAAAGCTGCAAGTCCTTTAGTGTGAGCCATGACCGAGTTTGAACATCTAAAGACAAAAAGAGTTGTCTTTACACAACCATATGACTGCATAGAGAACATTTAAAAACATCAGGTTATTAAAATCTTGCCAATGATCCTAAATCAGATTTACATTTTTACTTTGACTGGACCGTTTTATCACGGTCCAAATCCAAATCCTTCCACTGTAGCTCTAGCTCACTAATGTCCTCTAGAAAACCTGTAAGACCTTCACAGCTTCATACCGAGATTAAATTTGACACAGGTAGACTCCATTTGTCAACTAGGTTACTCGTAGGTAACTAGGTAATCTTAGCAGGGAGTTTCCACTTAATTTTATTGAAGGTTATTAGAGTAAAGGGGGTAGAATACAGAGGTGCATGGAGGCACAATTTGTTCCCTTGTTCCCTTGCAGCAAGAAGATCCTGAGATCAAATCCTGGCACAGTTAATAGAAACAGTAAAGTTCAAAATAATTTCTTCAATTTGGCAAAAAAAAAAGAAATTACACTCGGCTGTTTTGGTTTTTGGCTTTTTTGAAAAAGTGGAGATGGAAACACATTTGCTAATTAAACTCCACATCACAAATGTGCTCCTTTATATTATTCAGTCACATAAAATCCAAAAAACATACATTTATGTTCATAGATGTAGCACGATAAAATAGAAAAAAGTGAACTGCAGCTCTTTAAGAAGCTTTTACAAAACCAAATTCTTACAAGAACGTTTCAAATGAGAAAAAACTAAATGCTGTGATCAGATCCAATTTAAGAAAAATATCCTCATAAAAATATTCATGCGCAAGGTCATTTCTTCCAAGGGCATCATCATGTTGCAAATATAGAACTCCATAGACAGCATCACGCTACCTTGAGAAATGCAGTCAGGCTCCAGTGCTGACATCAGGGACCAGGAAACAGAGGTATTATAAACTGCTTTCATCAACCCCCCCAGGAGTACGGCCCAGCCCCAGCACCAGATGTTTGCTAGCAATTGTAGTTTTTCTGCCACCATCAGTGAAAAAACTTCATACAGGTAATCTGAGGGTGTGTGTGGGGGGGGGGGGGTGTGTGTGGGTGTGTGTGTGTGTGTGTGGGTGTAGGGATGGATGTCGTGCCCACAGTGAGAACTTCTTGGAATTTTCTGTTTCATGGAACTGAAAAAAAATAAATAAATAAATAAAAATACATCATCAGCTACAGATTAGGACAAGATAAGAATATGAATTTATTTCTTTCTGGGAAAATTGTATAATATCAGGGTAAAAAAACATGACTCATGTGAGTTAGTAGCTAATTTGAATGCTAAACAAGATCAATTATAACTGTGTGCCAATTTTCATTTAAAAATCCTGTTTAAATGTAAGAGTGGTATTAAAGAAAAAAAGAGACTCTCAAAAAAAATCTCGGAAAATTTTTGACTCATATACTCCACAATCAGACAAACTATAAGCTCACAATATGATACAAAAGGTACAATTACAGAGCCCAACTTGCGACACGTTAGTAAATAGGAACACAATGTTTCCCAGGTGATCGTTTTTGTGTCAATATCGTAAATAGGTTGTGAAGGAAAGGGTCCTTCAGAAGAGCGTATGAAGCTGCTCTTATATTCATGAATGTTTGGTATAAATGCTTTGAAGGACTTGCTGCAGCATTCACATGTGAGTGCACATGCTGAGCAAGCAGACATTAACGCTTTCTGTATTGGCTTTGTATGCAGAATCTCTGGAACATGTTGGAAAAATTTCAAAGTGGCCAAAAAGAAAAAAAAAAATCCACCAACACTCAAGAGCGACAGCTGAAGTACATAGAAATGAAGGCATGCACAGCAGAAAGTGTTAAAAAGTTAATATTTGCCTTTAAAAGACAAATAAAGCCAATCAAATAAGCTATTACGTCTGATAGGTTTATAGGAAATATATCTGTCAAGATTTGTGGGAATTTAGTTTTGGTTTTTTTCACTTCATTTTGGCATTTATATCCTGCTTCCTTGTTCTCTAAGGATTCTATCACTGATCTCTCACATTTCCTCAGTTCAACTTCTGTTACTTGAATTCCTTCACAGTTATACCCAGTTTCTAATCAGCCATCTGCTCCTTGTTCAGTAATCAACTCTCCAGCTTAAATAGCTTTCAGTCTGTCAGGTCCTACTGCCACCATTGGAAAAACAGCTATCCAACACAATGTAACCCAATATAAAAAGAAGAAGAAAAAAGGACTCAACGCTCCTTGTAGACACAAACTGAATTAAACTGTAGTAACTACACCCAGACCTAACACCATCCATCCATCCAACCATCCATCCATCCAACCATCCATCCATCCATCCATCCACCGACCGTCTACTCCTGCTTCAAGAAGAATAAAGATTGCCAGAGCACATGCAAAACAAAACCATTGACGTAACTAAATCTGAAAGAATCACAAAACCATTTCTAAGTTGTTGGAACTTAAGAAAATCGTGAGAGCCAACATCAGTTATCTTACAGCTGTATAACGATGTTCTCATTGAAAACTTTGCTTTAATATGAACGCATCTAAGCACGAGGTGATATAATTTTACATTTTGCTGGTTGCAATGGTACTACCTGTTAAAAAAAAAAAATTTAAAATATGCATTTCTCTGCATAAGGGACATGTTATGTGAGAACATCCTCCAGTGAAATAATATTCTTAGAGCACATCAGAGTTTGTCCAGTAGTGCTTCCATTACAGGAAGAGATAACAATGTCAGAAACTGACTTAAATATCACAAAAGTCCTTAATCACATTTTATTAGAGTTGTCCTTGTCAGAACTGTACAAAATAATGTGCCTCAGTTTAGTCATATTGTATTATGATCCATCTAGATTGGGTTTTTACCCGTGACTCTGTGTATTCATGTACATTTTCCTTATAGGCCACCGTATTGCAGAACCTCACACATGACCAGCCAGGCTAACTGAGTGACAAGGTCACATGGGGAATCTAACTGTGCTTACAGTAAGGTTCAGTTTCCCCCCTAAAGTAAATATTTCTGCTTGATCAGCCAAATCTGCATGAAGTAAAGACATAGCTACAGTATGCACCTTGCTCCCCTGGTCCGTATACACAAGCACATGTTGTCTAATGTGGGCGGCTTTATTCTCTCCATGAGTAAAACATGACTAAGCATTTGCCTAGTCATGCTTCATCAACACTTGTTCCCCAAAACTTTCTACAGCATCCCTGATGGACAATGCCTCCACCCAACATGCTTGAAGCTGCTACTGAACTGGAGAGCTGCATCAATGACAGACTGCTACATCCTAGGTGCACAAAGCAGTAGTATCACAGATCCTTCCTCCCAAAAGCTGTTATAACTTTATAACCCTCACCACTCCCAACAAACTCTAGAAGTGTTTAAAATAACTGCTGCTATTTCCAGTTTTTCATGTTTCAAGTAACATTCCTGCTGTCATTAGTGCATCTCTGTTTGTACAGTTTTTATTTTCCCTTCTTGTAAGTAATATGTTGGTGTTTTTAATACAGAAATACACAATAACTTTAATTAAATGAGTTACAACATTTAATTTCCCTTTGGGATAAAAGTGTTTTTGAATTTTAATGCACATTTCTTTGGATCAAAGTATGTATTTTTAATAAGTGCTTCATTAATAAGTGTTGTACAGTATGTTATACTTCTTTTTTTATGTATATTTTTTTATTTTTGTGTAAATCTATATTATCTATATATGCTTTGATTGCCTGTCACTTTGCTGGTGTTCAACCTTAATTTCCCCACTAAAGGACGGTAAGGGCTATTTCTGTTCTAGTCTATTCTACTGTAACTCTCAGATTAGATCAACTTTCATCATGAATATGATCCCCGGAGAACAACAGGTGAATGGTGGTACCCTGGTGAAAGAACCCACCTTACAGCTCGTATAAGCGTCTTCACAGCTGGAATCACCTCCTCCATGGCCACGTCGCAATATGACTTGTCTTCCACGCTTTCCTCTCCAACCCCCTCCACTGAAGTCCAAGAAGTAAAGAAGACGATTAGCAACATTCTTGTGAGCTCTGATGAAATGTGTAATTTCTGCTCACCATCAACAGGTGGGCGTGGCTTGAGGCGAAGGGAGGTGCGGAAGCGCGTGCGGTCGTTAAAGCTCCAGCTCTTTTGGACCTTTCCAGGGCTGGTGGCTTCAGGGACGTTCTCCTGGCTCGGGGAGCGCCGGACGCCGGAGCCGGGCGGCAGCGGTGAAGCCTTGTTCCGGATGGTTTGGGATGAACGGGAGTTGTTCATCCGGATCCGATCCCGGAAGCCCATTTTACTGCTAACAGTGAAGTTAAAATAGTTAAATACAAGGAGACGCACTGATATTTTTGGAAAATGATAGCCATCAAATTTTAGCTCTTTGGTGTAGATTCTCAGCCATCCAGGAAATTGGGGTTCTTAGTGCTTGATTAGAAGACAACTGGATTTTCTTTTCTAGTTCCTAATATATGTTTTGCTTCTCACCTGAAATGTTTCCACATTTCTGATTATTGATAGAAAACGATAAACCCATCAGCAATCCCAACTCTGAAAGGTCAGGATTTCTTACTAATGACCAGAATCAAAGAAACATTTGGGTGAGAAGTGAGACTTCCTCAAGAAACAAACGATTTCAGTTTTCTTTTATTCAAGCAGGTAAATTTCTGGTTTTGGTTGCATTGCCACAAACCATCATTAAAGTATTTATACACCATGTTATTGGGAGGGATATGGAAAAGAGCAGAATGGAAACCTAACTTTGTTAGAAAAGAGTTAGTTAGTAGAAAAAGAGGTAAAAAAAAAAATTAAAAAAAAACTTGGCCTCTTGAAGTATCAGGCATCGCATGAAGAAACAGAAAAAAACGAGAACGCAACAAAGATTTACATTTTGTCAGTGAAGGACAGAGTAGCTGAAATACAGAGGAACTCTGTGCAATATTTACTGATTCTGCCCTAAGGAGTCGCCTCTTGTTCTTGTCTTTGCACCTGAATCAGCAAAATAAAACTGAAGACTTGCTACAATGCTGGAGCAGCAAAAAGATTGTCCTGCAAAAATCACAGAAACCACCTTAATCCCTTCAGCAGACCTTATGGGCATCAAAACATTAGCTTCAAAGGGCAGCAATACAAAAGGCATTTCACTGAGCACTCGGTACCACTCACCACAAGCCGAGTCAGGGAGCTATGTGGGGTCAACTGCTTACAGGAGAAAAGCTATTTGGCAGGCGGGCTCTACAAAAGATCGACTCCCTAATGCTGCTGGTAGAGCATGCTCTTGTGGAGATCTCCCACTCTGCAGCCACTTAGAGGTTACATACTATCACGGATCCATAGACTGCGCACCTGTCATGCACCGCAGAGCAGTTCCAGCCAAGTCGTTCACTCCCACATCTTTTCAGATGATATACTCTTTGTCTTGTGTGTGATACACATAACCCAACTATTTAAAATTAAATTTAAATAGCAGGAGTAGGCTTAGAGGGGGACAGCATTTCATATAAAAAGGCTTTGGCAGGAAATGGAGGGGGGGGGGGTTGATAGAGCGAAATACCTTTGCATGCTGTAGGGAAAGGAAGTAAATGCTTTCCAGAACATTGCATGCAAAGAGAAACACTTAAGCTCCGTATAAAAAATACAACACAAGCATGTTGATTTGATACAGAGGTTTGATCGGTTTGAAACCGAAGAGCATGCACAGAGCTGTGAACCTTTTTATTCACAAAAAACAGCCAATTAAAGCAGGAAAGCTTTATTTGGAATGTTTTTCATAATATCAAAGACCTTTGATGAGCAGAAAATGCATGTTTTTACTGCAACCGTATCCACACCCCATTACAACCATAACTTTGAGTGTATATCATTGGCTTTGCTTGTGATAGACCAATTGGCATTTTTATTTAATATGTTTTGAGAATGGTTATTAATCAAACTTCCTTAATCAAACACACTTTTCTTTTGCAGGGACCAGAAAGCCAGTCAGCGTCGACCGGATGATGAATGGAGCTAAATACAGATTAATTCTAAAAAACTTGTTAAAGAGACAATAAACCTAAGCCTAGACCAATGTCGGATTGGTGTGTGTTATTTTTAAAAGAAAAATGTGCAAATATTTTAGGATCTAGATGCCTGCAGAAGCAGATCCCATTAAAAACTTGTAGAGAAAGTGAACAATAATTTTGAGGGCTGAATCTGATTCTATTCTATACATTCAGATTTATTTGTTAAAATCTTTTTTCTACTTAAATTTGTTCTATCTTATAAGATCCCAATAAAATACACTGAGGTTGGTGGTTGTAATATTACAAAGCCTGGGGCTACGAATACCTTTCTAAGGGCCTGTAGCCAACTGGGACTTTTGACATGAATTTAGCAACCAAATTCAGTCCTAATTTTTCAAGCATTTACAAAATAGACAAACCATAAAGTCTATTCATTTATTAAAGTCTTTACACAACTATTTGTGGACCAGAATGCAGTGCATGTTTAAGGCCAGCTATGGTTGCACATATAAATATTATTGCTTCTTATATGCAATATTAATGCAACATCTTTCTGGAACTCACATTCTGTGAATGGTGTTTTTGCATTAACTGTAAGAAAACATTTAGAAAGCCACTGCATCCGGCCCACAAATCTTTGAGTGCTTCAGGCAAGGTAGACAGGATGTGTTGCTGAAGAAGTAAGAGTTATCGATCTGCGACGTTTTAACGTGCCCCGTGCACAGGATTGTTGCTGTGGGTACCTCTGCTTGCGCCCAGCATGAATCCGGAAGAGACCTCGCTTTTTAGAAAGGAGCTGACTGGGGAGACACACAAGGCAGAGGGAAAGACGGTGAGGGGCCGAGAGGGAGTGAAGGGAGTGTGGGTGGAGGAGGACAAGAAGTCCTCGGATGCAACCTGGGTACATGGTGAGCCCATGAGAATAAGATGTGGCGAAGAGAAAGGGATGGAGTGGAAGGTGTGAAGCTAGAGATGCACCGAGAAATTAGATGGCGGCCTGAACTGGTGGATATTTACCTTTAATTGTGATTTGAAACTAAATACAAACACTTTTCTTCAACAGATGAATACACCATAGTACTAGCATGTTGAACGTGACCCAATGTAGCCATTTCAGTGAGATGTTTAAAAATAAAGTCAGAAGTCGGTTGAAATTTGGAAGAAAACGTTTTTTTTAAATCACAATTTGACTTATTCACTCAGGCAGAAAGAATAAGTGGGAACTAAACTTTTAACAGACAAATACGAAGGCAGGACTTGAAGTTGATCTGTTTATGCTTTTTGTCTTTCCAAATCTGTGTATTAAGTAAAATGATGGATTTAGAAAGCAGAATGGCTAGAGATTTCAGATGCCAGCTAATTATGCTGATCATTAATTTGCATTAAAATTTCAGCAAAACCTTGTTTTATAGTGGCTCCTATTGGTATTAACTGACCTTTACTCCTATTGTGAATGATTAATGAATTTGTATGGAAGAGTATCTAAAATAGATATTTGGAATGTTGCTCTTCTTTTCATTTCATATTCATTTTTTATTTTTAAAGAATTGTAATTCTTTTAAAAAAAATGGCCAAAGTTGATATGGGAAGCTTCTTTACAAAAAACTGATTTAAAATTAGTGAAAAAATTGTGATCTATATAGTATTCCACAATATGCTTAAGTTCTAGTTTACAACACAAAGCAAGATAACCGGTGCATCTCAAAGTGAAGCGTTGCTTCTCAATGATCCGAATAGCCATTTCAAAGTTTTGCTTATTTCACACCATGTTAAAGCAAAACGTGTGAATTATGAGGGCAATTTTGGATTATTGAGATACAGTCACTCAGTAGAGGGAGATGAGTGTTATTTAAAACAGGATATAGCAGTTAAGGGTTTCACCTGAGTATAACCATGATGATGTGACAGCAGCACCTCAAAAACAAGAGAAATCTTCCAGAAGCCTTGATTCTCCAAGAACCCTGACATGCTTCTTTCATCCGGTGCATGCATAGGGCCTGTAAATAACCAATTAAATAACCAACCCTTTGTTTACACTTGTTAATATTTCAGATATGCAATAAATTCACCCCAGTCCTAATCCTTTGACTAACAATAACCTTTAGTTTACAAGCTCGTGACGTGAAGAACAAACCTGCATGGAACTTCTGCCTTCCTACGAACAGATGGAGGATGGATGCCATGAAAAGGACAGAATGGACATAAAGGAAAAGAAGAGAGGAAGAGGAAACTGATGAGTGAGGGGCGAGAGATGGAAGATGGCTGGGGCATGAGCTTTGCACTTTGCAGACAAAGACGGTAAAACGGTAAGAACTCAGGTTAGTAAAGAACGCTTAGAGGAACCAAAGTCCATTGATTTGGCTTTGTGTCAGTCAGTCCTGATTTAACTTGTGTCTGTTGATCAGTGTGTGTGACTGTGTTTTTGGGCCTCCTGTTTGGACGCACTGGGCTGCTGAAAGAGGTGCCTACCTGTCCCTCGACAGATAGGGGGAGCTGTAGGGCCGGAGCCCAGACAGCAGCGTGTTGTAGGAGTTCTGCAGAACCTTCTTGGTGTTACGTTGTCGCTGGAGGTGACTGAACAGTAGCGTCAGTTCTCTGACACCCACGTGCACAAATGAACAAAAACAAACAAAACATGACAAATGAATAAAATAACAAAAATACCAAACAATGGAGAGCCACAAAAACACTTAAAAGAAAAAGGATACATAATAGAAATTATATAAATTCAGGATCCAAACCATAAAACTAAACCAGCCTACAAGAAATGTTTTTTCTTTTTTGTGGATAGACGACTTTGATTTGCGTTTAGTTGTTTTTAATTTGCGGTTGATGAATGACTTTGACATGAGGATGGCAGGTTTTTACTGTTCATGTTTTTTATTGTATTTGGATGGCTTTTGTTTCCAGCATGATGACATGTTTATTGATTTTTAGTCTGCAGTTTGATCACTTGTTTAAGACTGAACGACTTTCTTTAGTGGTTAAATTACTTTCACTTGCGGTTGAATGTCTCTATTTGCAGTTGAACATTTTTATTTTAAGAATTTCATGTGGTGACTTTTGCAAGCTGGTTAGATGTCTTTCCTATATAGCAGGACTCTTTCGTTGGATGTTTTTAGTCTGGATTGGATGAATTGTTAGTGTTTGGATCTCTTCAGAAATTATTTCTATACGTTATAGTATTCAATAATCCAGATTAAAAGTAACTGTCTCCAAATTTAAAACCTCATAATTTGAAAATAACTCAAAAGACATCGAATTTTACTTTGTGAAATATGTTGCTTCTTTCTTTGGCTATTCAAAAGCCAATATGGAGTTGATGATTTCTTGCAGAAGAGAATTAGTTTGATTAAATCATCTAAAGTTGCATGATAGTCAGATCAACTATCATGCAAGCAGTAGTATTACCTGGTGACGTCTCGATTTATCTCCTATCATCCACACTAAAATATATGATATACTTGTGTTTGTCTTGTAAGGAAATTGGTTTTGAACCCTGCACACACACACAATATATGTGGAGATTCTGTCAGGAAAATTTCCTTTGGTGTTTGGATTTAAGTTTTTCATGTTCCCCTCCTTTAAGTAAACAAAAATTAGTCAAATTAATACATAAAAATGACTTTACATGTAAAGTACAAAGGAGCATTTGTGAGCTGCCACCATCAGCAGAGTCAACTTAGTTTGCTGTCTTGGGCAGGAAATGGTAGCACCAGTCAGAGGCACCCGCATTGTTCTAGATTTCCACTTAGATCTATGTTGGTATAAACAAAACTTTGCTTTATGAAAGACATACAAAATGCAAGAGCCACAAATCCTACAGCAATGCCCAGTTTGCAGTTTCCTTTTGAATTGCGTCAACGCGTTTCGTCCTTTGTTCTGGTTTGGTGTTCAGAAAACAATGGAAACATAGGTTTAGTTTATTCCTTGTATTATTTGAACCGCTGACCGTGTAACTAAGATGACAAATTTAACGACTGAATATTTTTTGCTTTAAGCCTGAAGAGTGTTTACTCTCCCCTACTGTCGATAGATTCTATGATGCAAGATACACAACAACAATATATTGAAAGAAGTTAACCTAACATTACTCCACACACAACAAAATGACTAAATCCATCAACAAAGCCTTAAACAGCAAAAGGTGTTATTAGAACCAATATGCCAAGCAAGACACACTGATGTCAGACGCTGCACAACTACTAGAGTTTGATTATAAGACCAAATATAGTTTATGTTGCATGATTATAACCTTTCCATAAGTTTAGCCATTGATCTACCAGGAGGACATTTCTGCTTGAATCCATCAACTAATATGTTTTGCATAGTTTATTGTCATTGAGCATTTAGCTGTTTTTCTTTAAACTTAAGTATTTCTACGTAGATGTTGCTTCAGTTTCTGGCCAAAAAAGTTTATTTCTTGAACATATTCTGAAGTATTTCAATATTATTCTTAAGAGGCAGACATTATTCTTGATTTTCAAAAGCTACAAAAAGTGTCAATCAAGTGGCCATAATACTCTAACACGTTTAACAAAAAGTAAATTCAAAAGTAATCAACAATTTATTATTGATAAAGTTAGAAGTATTGTTTGAAAAACATCCTGAGGTTATTTTAACAGACATAGGCTCCAAAAATGAATCAAAGTAAAGTTTGCATGTTCATATTTATTTATTTATTCCTGCTACTAAGCAGACGTTCCGACTGTTATGGAGTGCAACCGGAAATCCTGCTTCCAATAAATTTCATAAAATGACTTGATGCGTCACCAGTATATTACTAAACGACCATATATATCAGCAGATGCATTAGATAATTAAAATTTATCGAAATAATTTGAATTTTTACTGTTTTTGCAGATATCTTAGCAGATATTTTTTGAGTCATAAAAGTAAAAGTCTGCGTGAAATAACCGTGATGTTTTAAATTGTGTTTTATTTCATTGGATACATGTAAAAAATAATCCAGATACATTTTGGCAAACTGAGCTAAAACACATCTCTTTTACAAAATTGATGAATGTACATCTTTGGTCACATTTGTGAAACCTCAAAGATTTTTTTTTATTATTATTTTTTTTAAGTCCCGATTGAATTATTACCTCATGTAATTGGCTTGGATGTAAAAAGTTGCTCAAATAAAAAAAATAATGTTTCCATTAATATAAAAAAAAGAAATCAAAAATTTGAGATGGGGAAATTTAAAAAAATCGCAAAAATAAAAATTAGTCACAAATGCAAAATTAACTAAAGAAAATAAATTTAAAAAAAAAAACAAAATGCATAAAAATGTTATGTGTAACTTCATAAAGGTTGTGAAATTTCTGTGTTTAAAACTGAAGAGCATTCGAGTGACAAAAACGCTGTTTTATCCCACTAAATTAATTGTATAATCTGAATAATAATCAGCTCCAGCGTTTTCAGTTACTTTTATTCACCTTTAGAGAGATGCTGTCAGTATTTTTAAGTAAGAAGCGGTTTGTGGTTCTTGTTGATTCAGCTCACTGCAGACCAGGTGGCCTGATGGCAACACCTACCTGAACGAAGGCAACATGCTGTCGTAGAAATACCATGTTGCTGTTAGATACGAGTGTTTGGCATCTGTAGAATAGAGACGCCATGCAGCCTAGAGGGAGAAACAGGTCAGAGTCAACACTGCCCAGGTGACGTGTGAGCAGAACATAACGTCATGTTACACCGAGTCAATCACCTGTATGAGATTTGCAGCAGGCATCCTCCTCTTCTCAAAGTGCTTCTGCCTGTGCTGCTCTTGAACCTTCAAGGCAAAGCCTGAACCCAAGATTCCCTAAAGTTAAAATAAAAAAAGCTGCTGATTTTGTTTTTGGTCAAAATAAAAAGAAAAGGTCACAGATAAGGATGTTTGTAAATACAGTGAACTTACAGCAGGCAGGGCGAAAAAGGAGACACCCAGAAGGGCAAAGCCAGCCGCCAGAAGTCGTCCCTGCCACGTACGAGGCGTCTTGTCTCCGTACCCAATGGTGGTCAAAGTTATCTGAATGTTTGAAGAAATTCAGGTCTCAAAGACAAGCTGTGATCCTCACAGCAACACATAAACTGTATGCAGCAGACAACCCAGTACATAGAGCATTTCCCCTTCAACTTTCTCCAGCTTTTTTTGATTATTGCTAATGGAGAGCTAATAAGTATTCAGCTCCCTTTGCTCTGATACCTCAAAATAATATCAAGTGATGCTTTAACCCTTTATGACCAAAGTTTCAAATCTCCACCTGCCAATGAGACAATCTGATTTAGCATCTGTGACTCCAAGCCTTTGAAACTGCTGTTCACAGGTGATCCTTACTCAATATAAATGAGCTTGGATTATTTTTGCAAAAGTTATTGAACAAAAAATTTGAGTCTATAGATTTGAAAGGTGCTGGAAACAGACACCAAATAGTTGAAGCTTCAACAAAGTACTGACCCAGTAGAGCAGAACAGAATTGTAAGTCAAAGCTTTTAGACTTTTATTTGTAGAAAAGTTGTAGCGACTTCATGCAGGTCTATCACGTAAAATCCCAGTAAATACGCACAAAGGTCTGTGGGTGGAATATGATAAAATGTGACAAAGCTCAAGGGCTGTTGCTACTTTTGCAAGACATTGTACTTCAAAAAGAAGAAAATGTGGCTTTAATAACTAAGGAGAAGAAGAATCAAACCTACATCCTAAAGTAAGCTACATTGTATAATAATAATAATAACACTAATACCATTTTGCAGGAACCTTTGGAACTAATCACCATTTAAACAGGCACATAAATATTATAAAATGGTTTAAATTACAAATATTTGATAGTTATTGAGTCCATAAGTAATATATCTCATTAAACTAAGATAATTGGTTGGACTAAATAAGTGTTCACTTCCTCCTACTCCTTTTCAAACAGAAACGTATACTGGTAAACAAATTACTTTGTTCTTGGTTATGTCTGAACATGTTTTATTTGTCCTACTGATTTCTTGTTTGTGAAAACCTGTTTGAACTAAATAAATAAATAAAATCAAAATCTGATTTTAAGACCATAACTGAGATTACAATATTCAGGATTAAAGAAAGAATTGGCTAAAAATGAACCAGAACCGTGCTAATTATTTTTGATGCAGTAGGTTTAAGTGTGTTGTTTCATATCTCTTTTTCATCGTTTTATTGAATTAACAGTTGTTCTTAACTTTTCATTTTAATCAACTGTGAAAGGTCCTTCTGGACAAATAAACAATACAATAAATGAAATAAAATAGTCAGCACAACGCCATAACTCTGCTACGCCTTCATGTGGTTTTAAGCAACGTTGTTTAATCACCTATAAAGTTTTTTTTTCTTCAGTTTTTATAGTTGAGAAGAGACATGTAAAAGCTTAAATTGCTCTTGAAAGCTTTGCCACCATAAAAATATACTGTCACCACTCGCTGGAAAAACAATGAGGAGCTTGTGCAGCCGGGGGTTTTGTGCAGTACTCACAGTCCCCCACCAGAGGGAGTCTGCATAGGTGCCAAAATCTGAGTTGATGTCTTTCTCAGCCAGGTAGACGAGGAAGGAGGCAAAGATGAGCACCAGGAAACCGATGTACCAGGCTGTAATCAGCTCCTGTCAGGCAGAGAATGGACATCGATCACATTAGTTGTCAGCAGCAGCACCTTCTTTAACATCCAGATCCCTGCTGTTGTTACCATTTCACTGCTGTCATTATTGGCTAGGTTTTGCCTCATAATTGCATTTGGCTTGCACTTTGACTTGGTTGCATTGCTGCGCTCGGAGAGCTTTATATCAATTTATCATCATCATTGTAGCTCACTACATAATGCTGACTGTAGGATGTGCATCACTCCTGTCAGCAAAAGAAGTCCCTCAAAGCAAACAGCTTTCAAGGTGAGATGCCTGTTTCAAGGCGGGAAGCGTTAATTAATTGCATTAGCATGTTTCCTTTCACATCACCTGTTAATAACCCATTCATCCAAACAGCAACCATCATGAGCAATGTTCATCATGCCACCCAAGTAGAAGCAAGCTTGGATAAAACTTCATATTCCTCAAATATAAATTTAAGCAGTCAGGTTTGTTTGGCAGAACAAGTGTAGCAATTTGTCATTTCCACCTTGCTGTGAGCATAAACCACGGAGCCAAGTAGTTTCCAGGTGCCTCCCCGTCGGTCCATGCGAACCATGCGCAGGATCTGCAGGAAACGCATGCTGCGCAGGGCTGACGTGGCGAAGATGTTGCCCTGCGTCCCTGCGGCGATCACCGCTAGCGATGCGATAAACACGATGAAATCTACGGCAAAGACGTTCAAACAAAACAGCAACAGAAAGATGGGAAAAGGTCGTTACGAGATGATGTTCCAAAAATGTTGTCCACAGGAACACACAGAAGTGCTGGGTTAGATTGACTGTTCACACACAGACTCTGACCTATGACACAGAAGGGCTTCCTGGCAAATCTCAGGCGTCCCTGCCATCCCCGGTATCTGCAACAACAGCCAGCTGCCCAGATCCTGATGAAGTACTCCAAGCCGAACACCACGATCATTACAAACTCCTGCAAATCACACACAAACATATCTGCCGCATTTTGATCCATTCATCACAAACGTTCTCTAGGTATTTGCATACACAATATGTTACAAATTGACCACTTCACTCAGCTTTTTCTATATTTGCATTCTCCACGCTTTTTGTTCTGACATCGCAGGCCAGTCAGAGTATTTATGGCAACTGTATGTTCAGCATTTTACCCGAGAACACTTGAACATGAAGCAGAGCTGAGGACTGGATTGCCAGCCTTCCAACTGGAGAGCTTCATTATATCACAGCTTTTAAAAAACAAGAAAATAAATAGAAATTCTAGAAAACAATCACAATATAGGGTTAGTAGGTTTTCATATATATAATGAAAACCTCCTGGTTATTCCACCAAATATTGATTTCTGAACTCTTCCTGAGTTAAAACATTAGTATTGTTGTTTGTAAATGAATATGAACTTGTTTTATTTACATTATTTGAGGTCTAAACCCACTGCATCTTTTACGTTATTTTGACCGTTTCTCATTGTCTGCAAATAAACACAAAACTTTTGCTTGAATTTCATGTTGTCAGTAGTTCATAGAAGAACACTTTAAACATTGAATTGCAAGATTTCAAGACTATTTATAAAACAGTAAAGCAAACTAAGTCACAGCATTGTTTGTTTTCATTTAATAGTGCAGATTTCTGGACTCCACAGGACCAAAATGTCACAAAATGATGGCGACAGTGTAAGTAGAGTCCACTGACGGCCAGTTGGCCGATAATGGCAGGAGATTGATGCACAGCGTAAACTAAACGAATGTGAAAGTCAGGAGCATTGCTGTTAAAAGACACATAATGATGAGTAAGGCGGGAGAAGAGAAAGGAGGAGGTGGATGAGTCAGGTTTGGAAGGAGAAGTGAGCATCCATTAGTTTTCACTAAAGCAGCTAAAGCACAGAAGAAGAGAGCGGATTAAGGGACGGCTTTTAGGATTAGAGCATCATGTCTGTGATTTTCTGCAAAATCAACATCACCTGAATCTGCTCAATTGCTTACACAACTACTTCTATGATCAAAAACAACACAAATACCAATATATATATATATAAAGGAGACTGAAAATGCGTGTTATATGTCACATATGTGTCAGAGAGATGAAGATGAGGTCTTACCAGGATGAAGAGGCCTTGGTTGGCCATCTTTTGGTGCTCAGGAATGGTTGAAAACACAGACAACACCAAGCAGCTGAACACCAGCAGGAAACTGAAACAAACATATTTTGCTAATTAGGGTACAGATTTTTTTAAGCAGCACTTTGATTTATAATTATAATAAGTTACACGTTTGAATACATATACAATAGGGCTCTCAGGTCAAATGAGCTGAATAAAACTTACTAAAGTATGCAGGCTTCACATTCTGTCAGTGACCAATAGAAAATATCACACTGTCAAACCTCTGAAATGTCCTGCAATTTTTATCCAAAATAATAGAGAGAGACAGAGAGAGAGAGGGAGAGAGAGCGTGCTAACAGATATTAGCAAAACTTTGAGAAATGGAGGCATCTGAAAGAAATTTTGAAGGTTTTTAGCAGCAGATTACCAATTATTTCATTGGAGTGCACAAACTGTGGATGTAAAAAGACCAGTTTTGTTCTCTGTAAATGATATTAGGCTTTAGATGGAAACTTGGACATTATTTTGCATTTCCAGGAAGTTTGATAAAAGCATTTGCTGTGTCTACGGTTATGATTGAATCCTAGATTGGCATGCATTAATGGACTCTCAAGAATCATAGTTGTCCAATAATGTATAATATGTTTATGTACATACAAAAGGTGTCACAAAAAACACAGGACATAACACTAATGAGTTAAAGAAATTATTGATCCATAACTTTACACAAACACAAAATGTAGTTATAGAGAACGATAAAAAAATCAAAACATTGTGACAAAGTTTCATGATGATTAATATATTTGCAGTCCTTATTAAAGATCACATTTTGCCACTATCTGGCGGTCAGAGAGTGAACAGATGTGGCTAATAATATTCATCATCATGACAGAAAAGTAGGCTCCATGAATTCCTGCTGATGAACTCAGAAAACTGAATGAGAACAACAAGCCAAAAGGCTTTTGAGAATATTTCAGTTAACATATCATTTAGTTATGACACAATGTTGTTGCATCTCAAAATAAACCTTTAAAAAATTTTACCGGTGTGAAATGTTCGTTTTTGAAGCAAGGCGACAACTTAAGTTTGAACAAAAATTACAGTTCCACTCCAGCTTCAGCGCTGCACTGAAATAAAACCACATAAATAGTGAATAACTGCGCCTTGTGTTTAAGCTGCTCTCACACTGGTATAAACAACTCATTTTTTCCAGAGTTATTTCAAATGTAGGAAGATGTGTGGTGATTATTTCATTCAGCAAAACATGACTGTTGAGGAAAAATATTTAGGAACACGTTATGTTAGGTTTGTGAAAAGAAGAAGATATATTCTGTTAGGAATTAAAACGGCAACATCGTTTAGATTAAACTAAAGATTCAGGGATTCCTCAAACACACATGAACGAATCAAAGCAACGATTCTAGGAAGAGTATTTGATGAGGGAATTACATTAAAACATGAAATATAGCTAAAAATACCCTCCTATGAGGCTCATAAATTCTCATAAGGGAAGTGATTATACTTGAAAAAATCTTAAAGAGAAATATGCTCTGACAGAAAAATCAATGCATCTGTCATATCTGTAAAGACAAGGAATAAACACAAATTTGATGATGCATACTTTTAATCTTTTCATTTTATTTAAACAGGAAGGTTATTGTTTTTGATTTATTTTAATAAATGGGTCATTTCTGATAAATTTAGGTTTGCTTTTCCTTCTCTCACGTTTTAGGTAAATTATTTATTAGAAACCTAATAATAATAAAAAAACTCCTAATAAATCTTAAAAATGTAAAACAATAAATGCTTACTCTTTTTTAAATGGATAGATCTCAACTATGTCTATGTAGGGAATCACACCATCCTGATGAATCTGACAGTGAATAACTTGGCGGCTTCAAGTGAAGATCTGCGAGTTAAAAACATTCAGTTTTATTTCTGCTTTTGTTTTCCAAATCTTCCTCAGAGCCGCCACTTTGTCATCACAAACGAGGAGGAGGAGGACTCAGTAAGCAACTTCTCGGGCTGTTGTGCCATCTGCCTGCATAACCACAGTTTGCAGCTGGCGAGACGCCACAAATAGAAAGACAAAGTGAACCTTCGACAGCTAGGAAGAGACCGGACACCAAATTACCACTGCATGTTTTCTTTTCTCGGTGTGGCGAAGCGCACACAGCGGTTTATGCTTCATAAACGGGATAGTTAGTTTAAAAAAAAGAAGAAAAAAAACAACAACTTTGATGACGCTGTGGAAACAATGCATTTTGGTCATTCATCAGCTGAGTAATATGCTGACTAAACTGTCTGACGTTTTTCCCCTCAATTAACTCAAAGAGCAGCGTATGCACGTCCACAATGAGGAGATTAGGTAGGGCAGCGTCTCAAATGGGTTCTTTTATTGACCCCTTCTTTATGACAGGAAACAAAGTGCAGCACAGCGTGGCTTTTATAAAATATAGACGAAGGATTCCTGGAGTTAAAAAGATGAAGAAATATCCTGATTTCTCTTGTTAGCAAAAGTTTCGATCTGCAGTGATGGATTTCCTAAAAGGAATCGGTGTCCCAACATTTTTCATATTTGAAGTTTCCAGGAAATATACACATATGAAAGATTTTAAATTTTTACAACCTTCAAGGCTCTTCCTTAGTGAATAAGATGCATGAAGAGCACTGCCACTAGTAAAGCAATAGTAAAGCCAGCAAAGACAGGACAGGAGACATTTATAGAAAAGGCATAGTCATCTTCAGTGACACACCAGCAGAGCCACTGAGAACCTATAAAGATGGCTTCTTTTTCCCAGGATGCTTTGCCTGCGGTGCCTAGAGTGTGGCTGATGGCTTTTTCATCATTGATTAAGGCATAAAGATTTAAAGAATCTAATACGGAGATATCTGATGTTCTGCTATCGTAGCAATGAAAATAAAACATACTAATAATGATAACAAAATGCATCAAAAATTTGCGTCAATATGTAATCAAAATGTAGAGCCGATTTTCCATCAGATGTTTAAGTGAAAAGTTAATGTTAAGTTTGAAAAGCGAGAACTTTGTGGTAACTTTATCATTAGTATTTGCCTTGTGAATCAGAGCCTGAGAAGGAGCAGAAAGTAGGTGTAAAAATTGAGGTACGGCTTCATGATAATGGATGAGAGTTTGGGACTTCTGTCCAGGAATGTGTCATCTTTTAAACCTAACCCCATCACAAGCCTGCTTTATGTAAGCAAAGATAGTGTATATAAATAAATAAATAAACACCAAGAAAAAGAGATAGATGAGACACTAAATCCATGTGCGATGCATATGAAGAGGGAGTCATATTTCTGCTGAGAGAACATTTCCGATCCACCAGCCAGGATGGCCGTCCACCATCAATCCCTCTCTTTCAAGGAAACGTCAATTAGGACCAAAGGATCAGTTCCACCAGAACAGCAGAGAGGGAAGTCTGCATGGCTTTGACTTTATCTAGACCCACAACATCTCACTATATATAAAAAGTATTTATTCATTAAAAGTATGTCAGAACAAATACAGCAAACTTTGACAAGAAGATGAGCCTCGCTAAAAGGTTTTGTCCTTCACTATTTTTATTTTTAAAATAGTGACAGTCATTTTGATATGTAAAGAATCCAGTGAGTCTCACTTGACTGCAGCATTGAAGGGCACCTGTTTGAGATAGTGGTACCCGGGCGGTATCAGGCGAACGCTGCAGGCAGTTTAGCCTGTTTTTCTCAGAACCAGCGATGTGGAATGATGTCGTTTCAAATGAGTAATTAAATTCACAGTATTGCTGTTGAAAAATTGTGCAGTTAGGCTTTGGTGCTGTCGTCCCCGACTTTCTCAGTCGTCACCATGGATGAATGATTAACTGCAATGTTCCCAAAATGCAGATTTTTACTGCTCTAGTTTTGGTTCCACTTTTTAAAGTTGCACAAATGCATGCTTCAGATTGTACAGATTTAAAAGAACGGCTTATTAGTTCAATAAACGCGCATGCTAAACCAAAAAGCCTTTGCCAAAAATGTTGTGAACCATTATGTCCTTAGCTCCTAAATGCTTGTTGTTACAAAATTCTAGTCTTCTTCAGACTCAAATTCAAAATAAAATTTTTTTTGCACTTTATATTATTCTCAGCATTTGAAGAGAAAGTTTTAAACTTGAGCCCTCCATAAAAGATACTCTCGTATAATTATCTACTGTGGTAATAAAGAATGCTTATTATAAAAGGTAGTTTGTAAATTTCCTAAAAATAATTGTCTGACAGGTATTGAAACGGATCATTTTGGATTTTCTAATGGGTTTAAATTCAGTTATTTGGTGAAATGAGTGATGGGTAAAAAAAAATAAAATAAAATCAGGATTTTATTTGACAACTCAAAGACAAAAGCATGTGAAATTATGAATAACTGCATTTATTCTGTATTATTAAACTTTTGACTTTTAGGAAGTGGAAGAAGGAAAACAACCTCCATTTTCCTCTTTCCATAAATTCTTCACTTTCCAGTCTTTTAAAACTGCCTAGGAACCCTCCATTAAAGACCTCATTTACTACAACCAATAAGGAAGGAATACAAAAGGAAAGATTTAATAAACACAATATTAATAAAATAAGCATTTTTGAGCAGTGGGCTCAAAAAGGATTGCCAAAAAGCCATGGAGGAAATAACTAATAACACCGAGCCACTCAGGTGATTCTCTGAAAGGCTGTCTGTATTAGTAATTGCCCCAGAATTATCAAAAGAGAATAATGCATGTTCTGCTTTATAGAGAAAATGTCTGATTTTCTGCAAAATCTAGCCAGGAGTAATTTGTCTCATGGACACCGCAGAGAATCCAAAAACAAAAAATGCAAACCCAGGGAAACAGGTAAGAGAGAGAAGAAAAAAAGCACAACATAACTCTGCGCTGAAACTCAAACTGAATGCTGTTACGCTCCACAAGCCGCTGCACATATGTTTAAAGTGTGCGCACTTTGAATTCAAGGATGTAAAATTCCCAAGGGATGTCGTACGGCTGCAGAAGCAGACAGAAAAAACATGTTCAGTAGCCTACATGGCAACCAGGCTGCTTTTAATGGACACAAGGCAAGGTGCTCTTACTGCTGTTCCCCTGGAACCATATACAAGCAAAATCTGAGCTCTCATGTTACTTTGCGTGGCCTCCCAGGATACTGACAAGCCAAAGCTCTAATAAACATGTATGGCAATGTGTGCAGCTGCATTACTCTGTGTTTGCGTGTGTGTGTTTGTGTATGTTAGCACTCGCTGCTGCGTGCCAGCAAGTACAGCAAAGAGAAGCAGACCCAGTGGATTGTGAGAAAATGCAGCCTTGATTCAATCAACTCGGTGAAACGGCTATCAGTTACGTACAAAACAGCAGCTGGAGGGAGAGGAGAGGGCACTGAAGAAGACAGAGCAGGAGGACAAACCGAAGGCACGCAGGCACGAGGGTGAAAGAAGTAACATCTCAAAATGAAAGAAGAAGTGTGGAAAAGGTCCGGACCCACAATCTGAACCAGTGGAAACACAAGAAACCATAAAGTTCAGTCACAGAGGACACGTCTACCACAAGGACATCTACTGGAAAACATGTGCCACCTCAAAAAGCATTATTTTCTTTCTACTTTACATTACATGTCAAGTTATAACCTGTGATTTAATGCGATACACAAAGTAGTCATTAAATGTTAAAGGGAAGGAAAAGGTTAAAATGCTTTCTAGCATTTTCCATTACAAATGAAAATGCAAAAATAAACCTCTGACTTTCATTTTCGCTTTTAAAACCACGAATCACTGTCATTTTTACTTTACAAAAATGCGCTACGTTGTTTTGTGTTGGTCTAACACATCTAATCCCAACAAAACACACTGATGTTTGAATACATTTGCGAGTCACAGTGCACATACAGATGTAAATATGCACTTAAACACATCTAGCAGAACATAATATTTATTTATAGGGGGCTCTATCTCGGATATATCAGTAACAATGTCAAACCCAGCACTTTGGGTATACAATTACATGCAGCTCTCCAAATTTTATAACAGCTGGGTTGAGGAACGAGCAATAAGTACTAGAACAACAGCATTTTCTACCCAAAGGATGGGGAGGGAGTGGAAAAGCAGTGAGTGAAAAAGAGGAGGGCAACTGTCGTCAGCAGGGGACGAGAAGGGAGGGGAAAAAAAGCAGAATAAGGTGGAAACAGTAGAAAGATATTAATAGCATTTCAGCCTCTTTAAATAGTGACTGCAGACGAAATGTGCTCAGGTAGGCTGCAGAGTACAAGCGCAAGCACAGCTTAGAACGGGCCATGCTGCAGGCGTCAGAGTAAGCCCCCCCTCCTACTCCTCTTTCTGGGACACCAAACTTTTTTAAGGCAACAACTAAAAAAATACACACGCAAACAAATAAGAGATGAAATGTGCAATTTCTGAAAGGAATTTAAAAAAAGCTGACTGAGCAATTCATTGGCTATAGTGATGATGCATGCTCCACAGTGTGGGTGTGTTTTTGTGTGCGGTTACCTGACATGAAAGTGTTGAACAGAAGAAGAGAAACCTGTTTGTTTTGCTTTGAAGGCCGTGACCTTCAGAATGCAACGTGATCAGATCAATTATTCACATCTTTGGAGGTCATGAGAGAACCGGTGCTGTGCAAGCCGAGCTGTTTACGTCCACTCCTGGACACTTCGGCACAGATTTGTTGTTTTACGACGGCCTTGGCAAGCCGAGCGTAGCGCTGCTCAGCTCAAGGATCAAACGCAGCCACTGACTGCTGGCGCTGCCACCTCAACGACCAAAGATGACGTTTTTATAACACACTGCCAAATAGATCTGCTGGAGATCCTCACCTCTGGTTCTGCAGCCCTTAAAATAATAACACCATACATGCAAAGGTATCCGTACCCCTTGAACTTTTCCGTTTTGTCACTTAGAAGCCATTGTCCTCAGTGTATTTTCTCAGGATCAGCACAAAGCAATACATCCTTGTGAAGTTAAAATAAAGTTGCACATGGTTTTAAAAGATTTTCAAAATAAATCTAGAGATGCATGATATTGGATTTTTGGTCGATATCTGATATGCCAATACACTAAAACTCATTTGGCCGATAACCAATACAGATATTTTTTTGCTATACCTACTTACTGACACTATATTGCTTTCTCTACTGAGGAATTACTTCATTATCCTTGTCAAATTAGCATGGTACCAAAGACAAATGCTAAAAAGGAGGCTGAAACTTTCATGTTTAATGTCAAATTTATTCATGACATTTGCTCTCTCTAAGACAATGACAACACTCAAACAGTGCAAATTTAATGTGCTGTGCTGCAGGCATCATGGTCACTGGTTTGTCATGTAAAAATTACGCTTTTTATATCGGTGAGTTATTTTGCCTGATATAAAATTTTACAGCTAATATCGGCCGATACCATGTCGTTAATATCGTGCATCCCAAAAAAAATCTGACAATGAGGTATATGTGTGTATAAATTAGCCCCTTTTCTTCTTTTTACCACTACAAATCCAGTCCAGCCAGTTGCTTTCAGTAGATACCAAATTATTCAACACGGTCTCCTTCTGTGCTGCTTAAGCTCAGTATGAACCCAGCTATTCAGTGAAAGCCTCGGAGGCTTACAAGAACATCCATCAACTTAGTTTAACAAACAAAGAGTTGGATTTAAAAACAACACCCCAAGCCTTTAACATGGGTTTCCCCCAGAAAACTTGCTAGGCCCAGTGGTTGTGTGCTAATGCGGTCATTCATCCAGCGGCCCGTCGTGTTTTTGAGTTAAAAAATGTTTAAAGTTGACAGAAAATTTGAAAATATCACTCGATAATTATGTGTTGTTAAAAGATTGGAAGATTAATACATGAACAGCAAAAAAGTCTAAAAATGCCAACATTTTAAAAAGCCTTAAAAAAAATAAGCAATGCTTAGCCTGATGGGGGCACAAATTAAGCCTGGTGGCCCGCCAGGCTTATAATACCCTGGGGGAAACTTGTGAATTATTAAAAGAAACAACTTTTTTCTTCAATAAAGGTAATTCAGAAAACGTGGTATTGTGGGTAGAAAACTAACAGTACATCACCAACAACCGATGATCCCTACTGTGAACCATGGTAGTGGCAGCTTTATGGTGTGGGGATTCTTTTCTTTCGCATGAACTGCGGAGATGGTCAGATGTTACGGGAAGATGAATCGAGCTGAATAAAAAGGAATCATGAAAATTTGATAGAAGGAGCACATGACCAGTGGCGCCCCCCCATGGCCACCTCTTGAAAACTGCTTGGAAAAGTGAAAATTTTGTGGAGACACCACTGCATACGGCTGGCAGGATGTTGGTCTGTCACAAAGGAAATGTGCAGAGACTTTTTTGCTGTGATGTTACAAAATGTCAAACAGTTGAAAGGGTGTGAATGTTTATGCAAGGCGTTGTTGTGAGACAAATAATAATAAAAGAGATTATTTTCAAAAGGTCTGCACAGTTAAATGTTAAATGCTTTTTCCTGGTTTTATGTGCAATCCACAAAAAAGCAACATTTTAGTGTCTGTTCCCTGAAGAATGAGGTTTAATGAAGCATAAATAATCCCAAAAATCCAACTGACATTTTCAGTGTTTCTCTAAAAATTGTTTCCAAACCACAATCCCAAACACTATCATTGAAGAACAGAACGCTCTGACGCATTCTGTTTAATTTGTTTAATTTACCCCTCTACTTAAACATTATACTTAACCAAACTCTTAAGTCTCAAAACCACATTTTCACAAATGTTTTTTTTTTGTTGTTGTCATTATTCCTTAGGCTCTATTTGGGACAACACATTGTTCAGCACACTCTTTCCCAGATACAAGCAAGGACATTAACTTGAACTCACATGGTATTGCAGCAATCAATCCAGATAACCTAAGCTAAGCTCCAGCTATCTGTTCAGCTATGGTTACAACTTCATTATCAGGGTCTTTGGAAAGCTGCTTGTGATATAAAGGGAGGACACACCTGGCTTCTCACAAACCGTATAATGCATTCCCAGAGACCATTGTTTCTTCAAGTGGAAATTGTGACCTTGGTTGTGGTTCTCATGTGTCAAAACATGGCAGACTAGTATCATTTCTTACTGGAATGCAAAAATTATCCTCACAAGTGTATCCAGAATGCTGACGTATTAGGCAAACAAGGAAAATAGTCTGATGCTGAGAACTATGGGCACAAATCAGAGTGAAATACGTCAGCTTTTAATGTAGAGCTAAAAAAAGAACAACTTAAGACTTAAGATGCAGAAAATGTTTGTAATTCTAATTTAGTTTTGCATTCCTGCGAATAAAGATTATATAAGGTGGGGTGCAAGGCTTGGTCACTTTTTTGAGAATCTATTTCTTCCCTTTTAACTCAGAATATGTGGTATTAAAATTTATTTCTATCATTACATTACCAAGAGAGTTTATAGTCACTCAATGTGTCTATTATATCAGATTATTTCAGCTTAATAGATGGAAGACTAATAGTTTTTTATCATCCTGAAAAAGAAAGAAAATCAGCAATCAATAAGATCAATAAGGCCATAAAAGGCAGAAAACATCAATGTCATCATGGACTCAGAACAAAAAATTACTTTACATGTAAAATCTATAGTTAAATCAGCCTACAGACATCATAAAAAGTAAAGTGTTTCCTGTCATTACTGGGTAAAAACAAAAGCATGTCTTTACTTTCAATAGATTTGATTCATCTCTGGGAAAAATAAGCAAAGAATGGACTTTTTCTCTAACAGGATGGAATTAAAACCATCTTATGCAGGGTGTACGCTGCTCAGGTGTGATCCTTGAATATCCCTCAGTACAACCGAGACCTCTTCATCCACTGAAGTAACAACTACTGAGCAGAGCAAGCCCTCCATTTTAAATGCTTACAAAGACTAATTAATGCATATAGAATATTTCTGAATCACATGTTTGCCCCTCGTTTGGTGAGAATATTAATTTCAAAAGCAATCATCCGATGTTACAAAGACTTTCGACAGTGGTGCACACTCAAGATTTTACATCTGCCAAAATATCAACAATATTCAATATGAAAAATGTTTTATGAATCATAGTTATGCCGTATCCCAAGTAGATGTAGAGTTTTGTGTTAAGCGTAAATTCAAACAGCCCATTTTTATACATGTGAAAGCAAGCCGCTGTTATTTTCCTTTTCTCTTTTGCACTTAAAGCTGGTGGTGTCTGGTTGCTCTGAGGAGTAATTATGCAAAAACAGGGTGCACGGCTGGCTGGAGGCTGAAGAAAAATGTGCAGAATGACCACATATTTAAGTGGTAAATGGAGTGAAATTAAAACGTAACTGCAGAGGGAGCATAAAATTGTGACGTGAGAACAGTTTCATTGGAGGCTGCTTGCACAAGTTTCAGACTTTGTGTGTTATCTAACAGGATTGTTGATTCACGGTAATTTCTTCGTAATTGGCAACGCTCTGACTAGCAAGATTCAGACGTGTGTGTATTTTACAACTTTAGGATGATTCAGTGTGAAATTGTTCTCATAAAGTTTCATAATTTATGTGGCTGCAAAAAAAAAAAAAGTGGCCTTATCCACATTATTTACATCAGTTGCCCACAAAGCTGGAATAATGACCGTAATGAAAACCCCAATGAGCTGATAATGAGGTGAGCTTTTGGGTTCATCAACAGGAAAAAAAAAAAAAGGTCTCTAATTGCAGCCCAGTTTGCGGTGTCCAGTGTATGATATTCTCAGGTTTGGGGCTGCAGTCAGAGAAAAACACAACACAGCCTGGGAGATTCAGCTGTGCTGGAGAGCGCTGACATTTAGCTGTGCTACAGTTACCTGTAGCCTACCAATTAGCCTACATACATTTTTATTCGCTGCACTGACAGCTTCTTTACACAACTTGTAAAGGAGCTTGTAAGATGTTCTCTAATTGCAGCTCAGACTTCTTACAGCTCATGTTGCATTGAGTGATCTTTAGATGCAAGTCTGGATGCAGCTGGATTTATAACAGGGATATAAAAAAAAACACCACAAGAGCGTCTGCATCGCACATTTTGTTTAGCTCAAGGTTTTAATGAAGTATGCGAGTGTCGGAAAGAAGGTTTTATTCACTTTATTTATATCAGTTAATTACAGAGATGGAAAACTATTTTGTTTTCATGTGTTAAATGTTTCAGATCAAAATAATTTTACTATCAGGGAAAATATACCTGGAGTAAACTAAATGTGAAAAAGCAATTGCCACGTAAACCTTATGACAGGTTGTGCCAACGTTTGAGGCTACCAGGAGGTGATTTACCATTAAAAGTTAACACCGTGAGTAGAGCGCTCAAACACATTTATTTTGGATTTTGAACAGTTTGCTTCAGATTGTCCCGCTGCATAACACAAGTGTTTTAGATCTTAAGATCCTGAACTGATGAATAGACATTCTTCTTCAGGATTTTCTCAGAGACCAAAACATTTGATTCCATGAATAAGTAAAAGTGCCTGAGACCATCACAATACCAGCATTATAATGTTTTACTGTCATTATAATGTCCTGTTTCTGAAACTGGGAGTTTTATGACAAATGATACGGAATACAAAGCTTCCTAAGAAGCTTCACAAAAATAGCCAGAATATTTTCTCAAAAGCCGTCAGAGTCTCTTCTTATTATCGAGAGGGAACAAGCGTAAGAGAAGGATGAACAGGTTTGCTATATCTTACATGATTTACACCAAAGAACCTCAGATTTCACTTAAATGATGTTGATGTTCTAACAAAAGATGGGAAACAGTCAAGTAATGTCTCACAAGTTTAATGAAATGAACACCACCCCATGACCCAAAACACATGTACACCTTACACACCCCCAGCCCTACTGATCCTATGACTGGATTTAGAGCCAATCATCATTACTCTGTGACACGTCTAATCTGGTTTCATTGGCAGCAGGGACCTCAGGTGATGTATTACGCAGAGTCGGGGGCAGCTCTTCTGGATTGAGAAGTAAAACACAAGAAAGTGATGGCAGTGACATCTGAACTCACTAATGGGATTGGCCCACAACTTTGATGTTACAGAGGTGTGAGAAAGTGAGCAGAAGACACCACCAAACTTGGTAGTCAGCAGTTGCGGAGGAGAAACTGACAGGACTCCCAAAGTGTGTACACGCGCATGATTGACAGCGACCAAAACCTTCTTCTGTGCTCCTGACTATCTGTCTCATATTATCAGGACATAGTAACGGTTTTAACAAATACATTTTTATAGAAGTGACATACTCCATCTTTAAATCTTCTTCAGTGCAAACTGAGCAGCTGCATAGTTGCTGTTGGTTATTTATTGTAGCATTTCAGTTTCTTATGCATCTTTGCATGTTTGTGTTGTATATAGAGTCTCAGAGTTGTGATCTTCATGCCACAGGTTTTTTTATTTATTTTAGAAATGTTCAAAGACCTTCGGTCGCCTGGTTTATCTGGTGATTAAATTCTGCCTGCCACAAAGTCAAATCAAAGACAGGCAATGCTGAGAAATTTTCTTGGAGCCACACATTTTCCTACATTACTGACAGAAATGTGATGAGGTAGAAAATTTCACTGTTGATATAATCAAAACGACTGGGCTTTATAATCCCTCACTTGGGATTGACCAGGTTTAAAATTGGCAGCTACTATCAATAATTAATAAAATCCTTAATCTCTTTCTACCAAATATCTTACAATGTTTCTATTTTCATTCAGGAAATTTTGCATTTTTCTAGGGTTGATGGGATGCACTTAATTGTTTGCTTTAAAATAATGTAGTGCTAAACTCAAAGATTTAAAATAGGGTATACCTTATTTTGTCGTGAATGTTCTTCCTGTCTAAACAAGTCTATTTTAACTTTATGTACTTTAATCATTTGCAGATGAAGGTGAAAAGGAAAAGTGGCAAAAGACATAAGAAGGAAAAGATGCAATATCTGAGGAATTGATCACTAGCTTAGAAGCTTTACTGTATGTAGTGACATAAAGATAGCTTCATCTTTCACATGTCAAGGGAGAATGTGAGACTATTTAGGGTTTAAGGTGAAAGAAGACATAAAAATCCAATAGCCAAGTACTAAAAGCATATTTGGTCGAGACTTTCCACACAGGTTGCAATAACGATTTCAGAGGCTAACGATCGACTCACTTATCAAATTTCGTCAGGGAACTTCTTTAAAGATTGCCTTTTGTTGTGGAAAGATAAATAACTCATGCCTGAAAGGCAGACGATCCTAAAACCTATTTTTAATTTTGCGTAATAATCAATTGACAGTTAGACAAATAACAGAGGTAAAAGAGTAGAATCAATAGAACATCAGTTACTTAGCTAAAGGTTCAGAAAATAGCCGCAGAGTGATGCATCGGTTGGCATCGTAGCTTTGCAAGAGCGTTGCGGGTTGAATCCTGGCTTGGGCTCTTTCTGATAAGACCGTCTCAGGGGGCTTTTTCTCCAAACTAGTTCCAGTAATGAACTGCTGCTATTGCTTGGGGAGTACTAGTTTTCTAGGATTCATCTGCCGCTAACTGGGTCTGCCTGTATCAAACTGGAGCGCTCCAGGTCAAGAGGAAAGGACTGCTTTGGTGGACTCAGATTCAAGGGTGTGGATTTGCAGGAATACTGAGATATTGTATTGCGATAAAATTAAATAAAATTTATATTGGATCAAGCATGAATTAGACATTTACAGAGCTGTAATGAGGGGACACTCAGCTGTCTCTCTTATTATAGAAACCATTATTGAGCCAGACTTTGAGAAGCACTGGAAGCCTGGAAGTACTTTTGGTAGGAAAACACAGCCAGAGAACCAGAAGTCACTGGAGCAGAGCTGCCAAGTCCAGTCCTCAAGACCTTCATCCTTCAACTTCATTATGATTCCCTGAATCGAATGTATAAATCCCATCATCAACATGTCATTTAGCTCTGCAGCAGCCCAGTAAAGAGCCATGCATTTCATTCAGATGCAGTAGAGCAGGTATTCATCTAAAGGTTGCATCATTGTAGCTCTCAAGGACTGAATTTAGCTGCTTTAGAGGGAAAATGAATGAAAGGAATATAGATCACAAAATTTGTTGTCCTTTAGGGATGGTCGATGTCATGGCTGCTCAGATTATTGCAGTATATTATCTAAACTGCCACAAACAATGTCAAAAGAAATGTTTTTCTACTGAAATATAGACAAGGTTGAAACATAAATAAGGAGGCTCAGTAAAAAAAAAAGTTATGGTGTGCATGCTTTCTTGTGACAGAAAAAGTAAAACATTTATATGAATTAAAGCTATAAATGATACAAAGGGAGTTAAAGGAGGAACACCCCCACATTTCTTCTGTGGGGGGGGAGGCTGTGTTATCCAAAGACAGCCTCACATGTTGGCTTTGGACTGCGGTGCAGATCACTAATCCACCAGAGCTGCCAGACGCCAACAGGTGTGACGGGATCCACGCAGAAAACAAGCGCAGCTGACGATGTCCGTGCCGCAATTAGGGTTCGGCACCACAACCAGGGTCACTCCACACGCAGGAGTTGGGCTGCGTTCCTCCTCAGGCCCAGTGTCAACACTGCTTGACTTAATGCCTCTTTGTCTGTCTCTGCCTGTCTCCGTGTATCTGTCAGCGTCTAAGTGAAAGACACTTTCCAGAACTGTGTGAAAAAGGCTTACATCACCTCCCGCCTTCAAGCGAAGACACTTTTTATGTAAACATGCAACACGTTCAGTGTCACTTTGCAGGTATCATCAGCCACTTCTAGGGTTTTACCTCTTAGCCGCAAACATGTCAAAGGAAACCACCTTTAAGTTAATAGCACAATACATAAGCGTGGGTAAAAGAGCACAGGTAGAGTTGGATTACGTTTTGTTTTTTTTTGTTTTTCTGGTGGAATAAGGAACACTGCTCATCACGTGTTTTTATATCTACTAACAGTAAACATGAGTACAATAAATATTTTTTTCTGGTTGAAGTCCATTTAATCCAAAACAAAACAAAAAAAACTGTGCATGCTGCAAAGTCCTCTGAGCCACAACCAAGCACAACATCAAAGTGGTGCAGTACAGTGTGAAAAAGTGGTGAAGAGATTAATTCTCAGTTTATTCAAGCCCACACAGATGAACAAAAACTAATCATTTTAATAACTTTTAATCTCTGCTGCTTGGTTTTAGGGCATAGTGTCATTTTTTTCCCTCTCTGACAAACATCTCCATGAGGACGACACAAAAACATGAAGAAAATTTATCAAGTTTACTGTCCAAGTCCATAAAACATACAGTGCCTAGAAAAAGCTTTCTATTGTGTCAAAACTTAACACCATTTCACTTGTATCTAAATTGAGTTAACACAAACTAGTGCACATATCTGAATTATAAGAAATTGGTACATGTTTTAAATTTCTTTTAAGAAGAAGTAAAAGTTGTGGCATGTTGTGAGAATCTGAAGTCACTGAAAAACCGCTGGAATTATAATGAACTTAAATTACCTACAGCTGGAGTCTATTTACTAATTAAATGATCTCTCTTTATTTGGGTGCAGCAGAGTAGGAGTAGTAAGTAAATAAAAATACAAGCCACCCTTTTTATTCGCAAAATATTGAAAAACCTATAATCTTTTCCTTCATCTTTTAAGTTGTTATAACTCTTAGTTATAACAATAAGTTCTTCTTGTCATAACTTTCTCATTGTACTCTTTTTAACTCACTTCAGTCAATTAGGTGATTGGTCAGAAAGAGGAAGGCCAGCTACATAATTTATGTAATAATTAATGCCTTCTGAATTAAGACCTCTGAGATCTTCATCTTGTTTTCATTCTGTCCGTTGCTGTGTCGTCACGAAGCCTGCAGGAGATCCAGCCTGCAAACTTTTATCTTTTGGTTTAGGTAGCTTGGCATGCATCTAAAAGCTGCGGGTCACTAGCTTTAGAGGACTAGACTTTGGCACCTCTAGTGTAGGATGTCTAAACTGGAGGCTTATATGTCATGTATCAGTTTAATAATGAATGGTAATTATTAGGTGTGCACTGATTGTAGTCGTCTAGCCGATCACCAGTCTTCAAAACGTTTCAACTGCCAATTTTTGGCGACAATTTTTGTCTGAAAAGTTGTCAAACATAGCGGCAAATTCGCCAAATGGATGAACTGATTATTTTTTCTTTCACTAGACGAGGAGAGTAGGAAAATCCAGTGGAGGAACTGTGTGTGTATGGAAGTGATTAAAAGTCTCTCTGTGTTTTTAAAGTCAGACAGGAGATGAAGCAAAAACAGTAAAACAAGCTATTACCATTAATTCAAAGACTTGCACGACTCCCCTTGATAACGCTCACTCCAAGACACAGCTCGGACGTTACAGGACCTAGCAGCTCGAGGCGGGGTGTAAAATGATTGATTGAAAAACGACGTCTGAAAAGAAAGAGAGAGGAAGAGGGATAGAACATATATAGTATGGTAATATATATTCAGACAGGAACAGGAGGGGTGAGCGGTAGCGATGACCACAAAGAGTTAGTATCAGTCTGGGAGAGATAATGAGGAAAAAATAGTGGACAAGAGACAGAAAGAGGAGGTTGAATAATGGATTGGAGAGACGAGAGACAACGAGACAAGGAGAGCCAGAATGGAAAAAAAAAAAAAAAAGTATCGTCTGTGAGGTCTCATCACACACTCGCTGACATTGCTTTAATCTTGGGGCCAAGAGGAGAGCAGAGGGTCCACACACACACGCACACCAACACACACAGTTGCAGGCTGAACATGGCTGCCGGCATCTAGCAGCAGATTTACGTGTTTCTGTGTCTGTGAGGCAGCATCAGCAGCTGTTTTTTGTAAAAGGAGAAGGAGAAGAAAACCGAGTCCAGCAGAACTTCTGGATGAAATCATAACATCCAAAAATGAGGACGGTTTCATTTGGCAGGTTTATCTCTGTGTTTTATGCCTTACAATAGCTTTTTTTCTGTGCTTTTAATGTGAAAACGCGTATTGGCACCAAATGAAACTTTTTTCTTCACTGATAACCAGTCATTGTATTCAGTCAGTGTTGTGAAAGTGACAACAAATCTCTGTGCTCAAGGCCTCAGCTGCAGAAAATGTGAAAAGAATTGCAAAGTCATTCGCACCACTTGATTTTTTTCACATTTTGTAACAAAAATAAACACATTAACGTATTTTATTGAAATTGGACGCACAGAGTACTGCATAGCTGAACAAAAAAGGTTAATAGTTTTCAAAATTTCTACAAATAATTTGAAAAGTGCTGCTTGCATTTATATTTTCTGTATTTCCAGTTGAAGGTCTTTTGTGGTTTGCCTTCACCTGCAAAAAGACACTCCACAATCATCTTTCTTAAAAAAAAAAAAATAGATGAAGATTACTAAGGTTGAATGGAGAACATCTAGGAATGTATATTTTTGGAATATTGTCACAGATTTTCAACTAAATTTAACTTTAACTAAGTCATTCTACAAATGAATATGGACTGTTTGCTCTCCAACTGTATGTTCAGGATCTTGCTGGAAGGTGAAACTGCAAGTCTTGTGTGTCGTCTGGCAAGTTTCCTTCAGGTATCATCCTGTATTTAGCTTCATCCCTCGACACGGCATGACGCTGCCACCATCATGTTTCAATAAGGGGATCAGCTCAATCAATGACGGACTACACATTTGAACAACATTCATCATTTTTGATCCGTTTAACAATCACAAGCCGCTTTGCGTTGCTTTTTCTCAATAAAATACATTGCGGGTTGTGGCTGCATCATTACAAAATGTGAAATGGATTTGGGGGTGTGAATACTTTTGCAAGGCATTGCAGAAGTTGAGAGAAAGATGTGATGTGGCCTGTGAGGGACAAACATTTCCCAAAAGGAAAGTTTCCAAGTCCATAAAATGGCACCTGCTGATTGAAACAGATTTCAGCAACGAGAAGAAAAGGAGACACAAACAAATGGATCTTAAAGAAATAAACTGAAGCAGTGTGGTTAAAAAAAGAAAAAAAAAGTACATTACAATAACAGGAACTGAGAAAGCAAGTGACAGAGGAAAAGAGGAAACGATACTGAAAGCAAGCAAAGCATTTTCGAGCAGGAGATGGAACACAAGACGAAAACAATCTCCGAAGATTGACAGGCGGCCTGCGTAATTAAGGCTTCCTCGTTAGCATTTGATTATCGTTTATGGTCTGCCTGCAAAGCCACTGGTCGGGCGTTTTCACACACACACACACACACCCCCCCACACACAAATGTGACCACGCAGTCCATTAATAAACATATGCATGAATGCTCACACATTTTGCAAATGCGCACCCGCCAATCAAGATCTTTTCTGGCAGCAAGCACTCAGCCACATAAACAATAACACACACACACACACACACACGCACGCACACACTTTGTGCTCAGTGCAAAGCGCCTGCTGCGTGCGAGGCAGACCTTTTAAACACTGGCCCACGTTGTGATTTTGTTTGAGCTCCATCTCCATGGTGCTGCTTCCTCAAATGTTTATAGTGGCTGCCGTTATAAATTAAAACGATCTTAACAACACTTAAGATGAGTTGTCCATGCTGGTGTGGCCAGGCAGCGACAACAGGAGAGAGACACACACAGGGCTACACTGTCCCAGGGCGCAGAGAAACACGAGGCAGGAAAATAGTTAAAGAACAAAGATGTAGAACAGGATTAGTCCTTAGTAAGGACTGTATAAAAAAAAAATAATAAAATCTCAAAAAGTTATCCTGAGACGGAAAGGTGGCTCATATTTGTGTGCTGTCATGAAGCTGCTAACATCTTTTCTTCTGTAAATAGCCTGTCCCCATCATTTACCTTTTATCAACACAAATGGAGCAACGTCAAACCGACTGACAGAGAGCCGGTGGATCAGTCATGGTGTAAAAATCAGAGGGTGTGGTTTTCTGCTTTAAATGTTTGTGGGTTTTCTTGTTATGGTTCACTGATGTCTGTTTAAAAGAGTTTCATCAATAAAAATGAACATTTTCATTTCAGGTCAGATACCCATATATGAGTTTAAATTATGTTCTTGCAGCTAATTTGTGGGTGGTTATGCTTCCTAAGTGAAATAAACTAAACTACAGTCTGGCATTTTATAGGCAGACACTGAGTTTTCTTCATTGCAGAAAATTTTATTTCAGCCACATTGGAGGTTTTTTAAGCATGATTGGACTGTTTGATGTTAAAATTCATAGCATCACTATCCAGTTTATGGCCAAACTTTGACTAGGCAACGCCAAAACCTTCATTTCATCTTTTAACGCTGAGACAAGCACACTTTTCAAAAAGTCTGAATGTTTTTCCAGAAGTGTTCAGCTATCATTAAGATGGGCCTTTGTATTCTTGTGATGTGTTAGTTTTGAGCTCTTATTACCTACTTGATTTCGTTGTTTTGGTTTCATCTGAGTGATTTCAAAGTGTCTGTTATTAATAAGGCTGGTTATGGCTAGCAAAGCCAACCAAAAATGTGATTTATCACAGGAAGGGAAGGAAATTATACTTTAAAATAGAAATAGTTTTACCTGCTTTTCTTCCCTTACAAGTGTTTACAAAAATGTTATACATATCCAATGACAATGAGGACAGAGGCGAAAGGTTGTGCTGTCAAGACTTTCAGATGCACAAAGCTGAAGCAGCTGAAACATTTCTCTATCCACTGGACTGTTTTTGATTGAAATCTACTTATTTTTGTTATCTGATGCTCTTTTGCACATCATTTTATTAAAGCCCAGTCATAAAATGTGGGTTAGGGTTTTAAATAAAAAGTTTGAAGAGTAAACAGTGACTATTTGTTCAATTTAAATATCCCTATGCTTGTTTAAAGTGCAATAAATTGTATTCAGTTTCAGAATAAACACATAATAAATTAACTAACATTAATCTTTTTGTCTGTTTTGATTATGCCAAACCTTCTAAAAACAACCATTTAGTAAATTTAATAATCATTTCTCTGTAATAAAAGTTAGTTTTTTGTTGTTTTAATCCTTTTAGTCAGTCTGACTGATGACAGACTGAAAGAAAAACAGGAACAGCAGAACAGTGGACTGGGGAAATACAACACATAACTAAAATTATTAATTACAGTAGAGAATGCCGTTAGCTCTGTATGCTAGGCCTGTGTTTATATGATTATATATAGACTTAGACGTTAATGTTTTGACTACCATTTGGCATTTTAATGCCGCGGATGGTGTCAAACAAACATTTTTCTGCATCTCTTGGTCTGGATCTACTCATTCTATGCAGACAATTATGAACTGTTACTTAAATACTTAGATTTCTAAAGTGTTAAAAAAATATAAATCCAAAGAGAAAATAAAAAAAAAAATCCAGTTTATAAATATTTTAGATTGAAATGTTGTGATTGGGGTTGGATAGGTCAGACATAAAGATTCTGCTTTTTCCTTCCACAGATAAAATACATGAATGTTATGTTAACATGTGGTTCTGTGAGATTATGCTTGGCTGTATGTATTCCCCTTTTAATACACAGACAACTTGTTGAGTTTGTTTTTTTTTCTACATGTCCAAAATTTACTGAAAAATAATAAAATAAGTCCAGGAGCCGTCTTTGGAGTCTTACAAAGCCTTTAAATTTGCGACAGGTGCCGCTGCATTGTGCTGCACTTCTTCTAAAGTTTACAGCAGTGAGTAAGAGATTCCTTTTAAACATCACTTTGGGTAAAAGCATCTGCTAAATTAATCCAACGTAAAAACCAACAGGTTAAATTAATTTCATCAGTTAGCTTCTGTTTACCGTTTATCTCTACATTATGCAGCATGTGAAGATGATCTGTGTGCTTTTGTGCAGACACCAATTACGATAAGCCTGAAGTGCGCTGCAGAGAGATAATGGCTGAAACTATTGATTTATTTTCTAGATGCTTAATGGTCTCAGCTGCTGGCCACACACAGACCGTGGTTCCTAAGCTTACTAAGCATACTAACTCCCATACACAACCTGCAAATCATGAGTACTTTCTGTCACTTGAGGAAATCATCCAAACTTGGCATCAAAATTCAGCTGCTAAGCATCTGGATGTGGTTACTGCACTGTGGGCCCAAACACTGGGCAGCGCTAAGTCTTTGTATGCAAACACGATGTACAGTTAGCGTACAGAAAAAGACAACAAATGTGCTACATCTACAGAAGATGATGCCCCGGCAGCTCTGACATGGCTACTGATACATTTCCACTCAAACAAAAGCTGCGTTTCACGGGAAGGGCTGTGCTGTCAGCTGCTCCGTTTGACTTGCAGCTCCACTGCTGGGCTGCAAAGTTTTGACTGTATGGGGTAATATGAGAACCAAAACCAGCGACGGTAAAAACAAACGCTCCAAGAGCAGAGGAGGCGGAGAGGTGGAGGAGAAATGTTACAGCTTAACAGATAAAAGCGCAATTTGTATTCAATTCAGTTACAAATTCAAACATGCATCAAAGTCTAGTTCCAACCACATGAACTGATGTCTTTCTGAAGCAATTATATCCTTTGGATAATTTTAGGATTGTACTTAGGTAAGAGAGCATAACTCTGAGGTGAAAAAACTTTCAAAAAATGTGGCATGGTTTTTTTATTCAACCTCTTTTACTCTAATAAACACACAAACCAGGAGAGGAGAGATTATTTCAGGCAAGCAGACGAAAGTAACTCTGGGGGAGCTGCAGGGATCCACGGCGGAAGTGATATAATTTGTCAAAAAGGACAACTACAACTTCACAAGACGACAATCGTCAGGATATCCTGTTGCCAGAAGCCATGCAGGAGATAATGGAGCAGAGAACTATTCAACCAGCTCTGGTCAAATGAGGCAAAATGTGAAAGAAAACTTTCACTGCACAACACAGTTAAACATGTGGGTGGCAGCATCATGCTGTTGGGCTGATTTTCTTTAAGAGAGATGAAAGAATCTGGCGATTGTTGAAAAATGAATGAGTCACAGTCTAGTAAGTTAATATTAAGGCATTTCCGTGTGTTAGAACAGTCTAGTTAAAGTCCAGGCCTCATTCCAATGGAGAATGTTTGACCAAACTTAAAACTTTTGGTATTGGCTTACAATAACGCTCCCCTTATACATGGCTAATAAATAGTTAATAGTAGATATGTTATTAATTTTTCTCTAAACACTTTATAAATCATTAATAACTATTTATTTTTGCATTATTTAAGGGTGATAAGGATAGAAATCTACCAGTTTCTTGTCATTGTTCACCTATATATTTTATCTAGAGTTCTTATAATAAACATTTCAGACTAACTTGTGAGCACAATAAGCATTTATAAATGCAATTTTTTGGCATACTGTCTCATTCTCACCCTTAATTATTGCTTTATAAACAGTTATTAATGATCTATAAAGTGTTTAGACATAACTGGATAATATATCTATAGGCTATTTATTAGCCATCAATAAGGAGAACCATATTGTAAAGTGGACTCAGAAAACTTTATATTCTCTTCCTTCCACCTCATAGTTACGTGTTGGTCTCTGTATTAAATATTGCACAGACAGAGTAGAGAGAAACTGTATTTTCTTGTTCTGTGGAAGCAGATCTGAAGAGTTTTGAGGGTCCTGACAATTCAACATAATCTCCTGGCATTTCCTTTGGATCCCTGTTGCCAAATACCTCACTATTCCTGGCCCGCCTCCACAACAATGCCATCGCATAAACACCGATTACAGCAGGTTATAGAATGTCAAGCCCCTCCTGACCAACCCATCTGCAGGAGGATAAAAACACTCCCTGCCATCAGTGTCACTGCTGTGTGACTGTGTGGATAAATTTCACCTTCAGCATTTTCCCCGTCTCCTGGAATGGGACGATAATTAACGACACGTCGTTTCCTTTCCCCCTGATGCTGCACAGTTGCATGAATACGTGCATGTCGACTTCCTGGGTGAATGTGACCACAAAAGTGAGGCCTGGATATCGGGGGGTTGGGGGGGGGGGAAACCTGACTCCCCCGGGTCGGCCATCCCAGGACAGACAGTCCTTTCCCCGGTGAGACCGCATTTTGCCTCGAAAGGAGAAATTAATACAGCAGCTAACCTCGACTCTCCGATCTCTCCGACACTCTCCTGTTATCTATTTCCATCTCTTACTTCATATATGGACTCATTGTGCAACACTGTAACACATTTTTGTGCTTTAAATAAGAGGATAATAAAAACTTTGAATCTTTAAAATGTAGAATCTTCTTTTAATTAAAAGTTTCTGCTTTTGGACACACTCAGAGTTCCTCCAAATACATGCAGGAGTCACTAATTAGAAGTATCTCATGTGTCCTTTAGAAAGATATTTCCTCCCTGCAGAAAGTGATCAATGAAGAATCAAATAATCACTAATTAGTCAAATATTAGCAGCTTAAGTTGAGCTCTTCTGGCGCTTCTTCTGATTTTCCTCTGTCACACTCTGGTGTTAAAGGGCATCAAGCCACTCTAGAGAAAAATGAACCCTCGTGGCAGCCAGGGGAGATAAAACAGTTTGCAGCAGAGTGTGACAAAAACATTGAATAAGACAGAACAACAAATGAGATGAAACATGCATGCAGTAGTAAAAAAAAAAAAAAACGGAAGTCCTAATCATAAAAAATGAGGAAAAGGCTAAATTAAAAGACACACACATACGCAGACTCTTATTTGTGCAACTGGGCAAAATCAACAAGGCAAGTCAAAATCCAGGTTTTTGAGATGTTTAAAGACAACTAAGCCTCAGAAGATTAAAGATATTTTTTCTTTCATCTTTTAAGATTTTTCCAACTTGAGGAGATGACGGGTGAATTGGACGGAAACCTAGCGATGATACTCCTGCTCTGGAGCACTAAGGAAAAAGTGAATGAAGGAAAAGCGCACAACATAATATGAATAAAGCAGAATTTGTACTATGTGCTGAGGTGGGCAGATAAAACAACAACAGCTGTGAATGAAGAGCAAGCAACCGTCTCATCATGAGAAGGTTGGAAAACCCACACAAAGTGCAGAGTAGCTTTCCCCTCGTGCAATTTTATGGTGCCACTTTCCGCTGTGCCCCACCTTTTTTTCTCCTTCTACTTAGTCATCAATAAAAACACATTTGTGTGCTGACTAAAAGGCAAACATCAAAACAAAAAGCTATTTTCTGGCAGTACTCAAATGATGAATAATAAAAAAAGCAGGGCTAAGACCAAATGCGTCAGTAGTTTTCGGAGGAAGCCAGAGGGTGGTGTCTGACTGTAGAGGGTTTTATTTGGCGTGGTCAAAACGGAGACCAGACTGCTTCAGTGATTCCAGAAAAAAGTAGATTAGCTGTCTGAAACTGGGTTCAGAGCGAGTGAAAACTGCACAAAAAGGCATTCAATAGGCAAGCTGTCAGCGCTAAATTAGTTTGTTCATTTCAGAGACGAAAAGGCAATATACCTTTGGAGAATAGTTTCTGAGAGGTTTCATGTGTACAGCGCTGTTAACGGATAGAACATATAAAGAATTACCGTCATCAATTCTCTGGAAACTGTCACTGCAGACTGGAAAGCAGTCGGCTGAGAGTCAGACATTGTCATAATTTATTTTTGCGTTGATAGATAATGAGACTTTGGGTCCACCTTTCATGAAAAAGTGTTTTTCTCCCATTAAAGATAGAAGTGAGGAAATACCTACCGTTTCTTTGAATCTGTTTGAGAAGTCTGCAAAACGGTATGTATTTTTGGTTTATGTAAGTCCTGAACAGATTCTAAAGGTTTAAGATGGTTAGAAAACTAATCAAGGCTCATTGACATTTAATACCTGCAGCTGTATTTAATGTTAGCCACAACTCGGATAGCAAGGAGGCTGCAATTTCCATTGCCAGATTTTAGAAAATCACACACTATTTTCATATGTAAATCTTTCCATGTTGAACCATAAGCCATGCAGACTATTTTCTCTGTCTTACCCAGTTGGGTTTCATCTAGCCCCCTGCTCTACGTTTTGCTTCGTACAGAGTCTGGAACCTCGGCTGTTGAGGAAGCGCCAGTTCAGCACTGAGAAGCTTGTCGGAAATTGCCTGTAAACAACCACCCTCCACTGCGAAAAGAGAAGTCTCCAGTCGAATAATATTAATTCCATATTTGGAAGTGTGGCCAAGACGAACTGAATGACTGCATTCAGACGTTCACTTCCTCTGCTTACATTGTCAAACTACAGATTGGCTACAATTCTAAGACAGAAAATCGACAAGTTAAATTCTATTGGTGAAATGCAGTGAAAGAAAGATCAGATTGAGAATAATCCCATCACTTTAGTCCAGTTTCAATCATCCTGCATGTGAAGGTGAAGGAAACTTCAACAGCACAGACAGAGCACTTGATTAGTGTTTCAAGTGAATAAGTGCTGTTTTTATTTGGGTTATTGCTTGCTAATCTGGTGTTTAAACCATACATGTGTCAAATGTGTGGGAAGGCATTCTTTTCTTATCACATTACAACTTCATACATCACTAAAACTAAAGGCAGAATTTCAAAAAATGTGTTGGAGGGATCAGAATTATTAATAAACTATGAGAAACCCAAACACAATGTGTAACCAAGTGAAATATTTTTATTGCCATGTTACAACCTGATTATTGTATATCTGAAATGTTTCATTGTTAATTAATGCTACCTCTTATGTAGCTAAAAAAAAATCTTTTAACACCTTATCCAAGTTGCTGCCAAGAAAATTATTCTGATAGTGAAGAAACATTTGAAATGATAAATCAGCTATGTTCTTTAGATTTCTTCTTAAAGTGCCTTATAAAAGAAGAAGAAATATCTTGCTATTCCACTCATGCTGATGAAGCTGCACAAGATCATCCTTAAACCCTTGCATTAAAATCTTATACCACATCTGTGCTCCTCCTCAATTAGACATCAATAATGGAGGGCCAATAAATCTTCACCCTCCTCCGAGCCAATCAATCTCTCTGACTGGCCAGTGCTCAGCCTTTAATCATTTCCCTGTCCTCTCTTGTGTACTTTTCACTGTATTTTCGGGCTGAAGTCCAGTGGAATGTTGCACTCAGCCAGACGCTACAGCGGTTCACCCAGCCAAGGCCGAGACCAAGACATGACATGCGGTCTTGGACATCAGCAGGCCTGGATTTAGTTGGCTCCGCGCAGCGCTGTAAAGGCCTGATCGCAGATCAGTGGCAGGATTCTACACTGGAGACCCACGACACTGGAAAACCCTCCACTGGGATAAAATAATGTGGCCAAAACAGATGGCCCCATGTGAACATCTATATGTGGCACCGCCAATGGTGGAAAAGGGTGGAAGGTCAGAGGTGAGGCACTGTAGCTGAGCCTTGTCTGAATGTTTTTGGCCCTCTGGCAGGCTCATGTGTCACGTTTACACATGCGTAACCTCTACAAGAATAACAGTGCAAACAACCCGCATGTGACTCCCATTCCAAGAAAATCTGATGCAATAAGAACTATTACAGTATTTAATATGTGTGAAAATATAGAAAAAATAACAGATGACTATCAATTTGACTTATTAGCTACAGAGATAAACCAGTGGAGAAAAGCTTGCTTTACTAAATTTAGCTTATGCATTGCCTAGAGCTGCTTATAAAAAAGCAGCGTGTCAACATCATATTCAGTAAATTTCAGCAAAATCTCAGGTTTGGTTATCCTGTGCAAAAGCATCACATAAAAAGCAGACATTGGGGAATAATTTATTTATTACATTGAGTCCCCAGATAATGCTTATCCCGTGCAAATAGGTCATAAAACATTTTATAAATAAATAGGAATAATTTAGATTTTCTTTTGTTTTCTTTCAAATATTGCATGTGGCTGCAGATCTTTGCAATTGTAATATTTCACAGACTGATATTGTGACGACTGCATTTATGTAGTGCGGCTCTGACGGTAATGCCAAACATGGAATGAGTTACACGGACTTCAAATGTTATCATAAAATGTAAAAAAAAATTAAAAAAAAATTCCAACCACAATGTCTAATTTTTCACAGAACCGGAGCCTGACAAGCAAAAAAAATGCTCTAAAATGAAGCAGAACCTTCAGTGTAGGACATTATGTGACTGACTAAACATTACATACAACTTGCACTCAGTTATGAACTGGTAGATATTAAACATGCCAAACTTTAACCAAAACCATCTTGGTGGGATGTGAATAGAATTTAGCTAAACCTGCATATAGAGCAAATAGATTTAAAGAGGTCATGATGAGTTAACATTTCAGATGGTAAATGCACCACTTGAATCAAACCCCTATCAGGTTGTCAAAGCAACCAATTGGGTTCATACGCAAAGAGATTCCTTGCACCAGGATGCCTTCCATAGAAATTTCCAGGCACTCCATTGTGTTTTTTGAGCAGGTTTCTGCCTTTTAACCCCTCCGCTGTGCTTGGCAGGCAATATGAGTTCAGTAGGTGTAGGAGATGAAGAAATTTAAGGAGGATACACTTTGTGCCAGGTCTGAATGAGCATAAGGCTGATACTTAGAAAAAAAGCTTTCTGGCACATGGGAGATACAGATATTTAAAATTATGTAAAGGGGAATGTTTAGAAGGGAGGGTGCAAAAGTTATCCATGGTTGTACTGTGATCAGCTTAGTTAGATAAGAAGAGAGGCTCTTTACCCCATTTTTTTTTCCCCCCACAAAAACTCCCACAAACCTCTGCGATGAGAGGCTCTGAAGAAGCAACACATCTGTTCCAGGGTCCCCTGCTACAATGTAGGACTAATTAAAGGATCAACTGAAGTTGGCACAGCACCCAACACAGCAGTGTATGGTTCAATTTAATTATAACAGATCAACGTACCTTTAATTGAGCTTCACGGTACACCGTATTTTCCTCGCTTACCGTGAGCATGTAATTAATCAAACGAAACGCAGCGCTCGAAGCGATACGGTACCATGGGAAGAATGCTCTCAGGTAGACAGATGTGCACCAAACAAAAATGGACGTCTCGGTGCAGTCTTTGAAGATCCTGCTATGTTTCAATCTCAGGATGAGTGTGTGTGTGACGGAGTTGGTTAAGACAACAACACGAAGCAGGCCGTCACAGGAGAGCTTCTCTCCCAAGATGAGTCAAGCTTCATTTGTGAGTCCGCGGCATCTGAAGCACGATATGGACACCTCCACCAGACTTCTTAATGGAGAAATAACAACAACGGCTGAGCTGCTATCCAATCCAACATTTGGTTGGAAAATGTCACATGCAACTATCCTGAAAAACCCACAGATCATCATCAAAGCACAACTCTGAAAAAAAAAAGTATATACATTTAGGTTATTCCACCACATATTGATTTCTGAACTCTTCCTGAGTTAAAACATTAGTATTGCTGTTTCTAAATGAATATGAACTTGTTTTCTTTGCATTATTTGAGGTCTGAAAGCACTGAGTCTTTTTCGTTATTTTGACCATTTCTCATTTTCTGCAAATAAATACTAAATTTTTGCTTGAAATTTTGGAGACATGTTGTCAGTAGTTCGTAGAATAAAAGAACAATGTTCATTTTACTCACACATATAAATATAAAAAGTTAAATCAGAGAAACTGATAAATTTGCAGTTGTCTCAATTTTTTTCCAGAGCTGTACATATGAACATCTTTACCTCTTTTTCACACTAAAATACAAATAAATTGTAATCAAATTTAGTGGGACTTTGTGTGAAAAACACAACATAGGTGACATAGTGAATAGCTATTTAAAGTTTTTTAAAATAAAAACCGAAAGGTGTGGCGTGCATTTTTATTTTGCTTCCTGGAGTCAATACTTTGTTGAACCACATGTCACTGAAATTACAGCTTCTAGTCTTTTGGGTTACTTATCTACCAGCTTCAAACATAGACTGAATTTGTCTTTTTTTGTTTTTGTTGCTTTTTATTTAGCTCAATCCGCCCTTTACTAAACGTTAAACAGTTATCATGTTCCAGCTAAAGAAGCAACCACAGTTTTCAGCATGATGTGGAGCGATAGTTTCCTGCTAATCATGGCATTTTGTTTGTGTCCCTAATTGCTACATTTTGGTCTTATTTGATCAGAACACCTTCCACATGTTTTCCTGTGCCCCTTACTTTAGCTATGGCAAACTGAGAAATAAACTTTCTCCGACGTCCAAAAAGACCAGAATTGAGGACTGCACAAGTAATAGATTCTCTGCAGCTCCTCCAGAGTTACCAAGGGACTCGTGGTTGTCCTTTAGTTTATTTATGGATGTTTTGTAAATTTGCATCTCATAGTCTTCCTAATATTACATAAAGGATTGAACAGTTGATTTATGACCTAACCATTCTTCAAATCTCCCCTCAACGTTATCCCTGACCTGTCTGCTGTCTTCCTTGCTCTTAGTATTCCGCTTAGTATTTCGATGACTTCTGAAAGCATGCATCATATCCTCTTCACTTCACAAATGTGCATTCCTTCATGTGGGAACAGAATCACCCCAAAAGAGCTTGAAAATTCAAAGGGGAACTGCTGAAACCGATACCGGGTATAGTCATGTATGCTCAAAATAAGCTAAAGGAGGTTTCTGCTTTCACAAATGCATGGGCTGTAGACGGTGAGAACACATGCAAGAGTCACAGCCCTGCAGTGGGATTTCCCTCTTCAACAAACACATGATGGCATTGGCAGGCAGACAGCTGTTCTTGTATAAACAATGACACGCAAAGCACGACCCCGTCCAAGGAGCTCCCACACATAACGCTCCGTCCATCATGTTCCAGAAGCAGAAACAGCTGGAAGGCAGCTGCTTGCAGGCAAAACAGTCCAGGGCTTCACTGCAGAAGATGTTGAAATATATCGAGAAACCTCAATGTGCACAGAGTGAACTTTTAGCAAATACTTAAGCTCCATAAGTCACGCAACAATACCTGTTTCGTTTCTAATGAGATTACAAGTAAAATCTGGCATGAATGCAGTATTTGGATTTAAAAAAGTGACTAATAATCCACATATTAATCTCAAAATGCAATGAAGAAGACCGCTCCTTTGTACCCATGAGCTCGAACTTTTCCACAGTTTACAAGTTATATAAATTACAGTGTATTTGGCATGTGGGTACGTCAGAATCCTGACTGTACGCTCCCAGGTGTGGAGAAGTTGCTCAAGTCGGAGATGTGTTTTGTTAAAGTGTGAAAATTGCTCAGCCTTTTTCTCCCTTCCTGCAATAAATCCACATGAAATTCAGAGAGAAATTCTCAAAAGTCACAAAAAAAGACAAGCTTTTCTCGCGTTTTATATTTTCTAATTTCATCAAAACGTCTTTCGAGAAAATCATTCACATCAACATAACTTAGTGTGTTAAGTTGGAAAAAAAAAAAAAAAAGACAAAGTGGGGTTTGACTCAAACCCTGCCCCTCCTGTGGGTTTAGACAAATTAAACTAAATATCCAAAGTTGTTCTCCTAATTTACTAAGACAGAGACAAGGGGAAAATTGAACAGTAGACCTCATGTGGAGATGATGTATGGAGTATGATCCAGTTAATTGCAGCATAGGCAACTCAAGAGACCTAATTGGAAAATGTATCAAATAGTTGTTCTGTATCAAAAAGTTGGATTGGGAAGTCCAATTTAAAAATAAAAAAACAGGTGGCTTTTGAAAAACTTTTTTCAAGTTTCTAAAAGTTGCATTATCGCAATGCCATGGATAAGAGTAATACTTACATGAATGCATGATAGATGAATGCCCAGCCTCTCGGTCTCTCCAGCACGTTGTAAAGGAAGTTTTGCAACTTTCTGAAGCGCTTACTTGAAGCGGACGCGTTGGCTCGGGGTCCGGGCGGTCCGGGCAGCGGGGTGCCCAGGAGCCCCGTGCGGTGAGACGGGTGTCCGCGCTCCGGGGTGGACGGCTCGCTCCGCTCGGTCTGGACGGCAGTCAGCGCCACGAACTCCACCCGCCTGTCGTCGTTCGGGGCCGGGGGAGCGAGCATTCTGAGGCCGCCGTTGTTGGATGGACTTCCGAGCATTTTTTTTTTTTTCTCTCCCCTGTCACGACTGTTTCTCCTGCCACCTCTCACTGGATCATGCTCTGGATCTTTGCCTTAAAGTGGACTACAACTTGTAAAGTCCTACCAGCCTCGCCGTGCGGGCTGAAATCATGCCTTCTGGTTTGTTTTTGCGGTCTCGGTAGCTTGGCCAAGCTTCAAAAGTTATCTGTAAATCAAGACACGGTGGTAAAAGCCAGAACGCGCAATAATTTGATAAGTGCGTCGCGCTGAAACGTGACCCTCAGTGACCATTGCTCAGAGTCAGGTGTAAGAGGTTGATCAGCGAGGTGCAGAGAGGTAATCACACATGCATTAACTCCAAATAACACCGCAAAACGGCCTGGCATCACTTTGAAAGCAGCGCGCAAACAGTCGAGTCGAGCAAACGCTCACAGCTTCTGTTCAACACAACAAGCGAGAGTGACAGCGGTGCACTTGCTCCACGTCCCCTAAAGTCGTTTCCGTGAATAAAGGCTGCTGTAATTGAGTTACTCTTAGCTGTTTCGGTTGTTGCCGCGCCACATCAGCTCTCCTCCTGGTGCGCCCCTCCGGTCCAGCGCTCCTCCGCTCCGGCAGGCGGGGTGGAGCGCGCAGGAGTCAGACACATCTGGGCGATGACAAGAAACTACATCTGAGAAACAAAACCAACAACAAAAACTCCTAAGAGAGGTTCAGAAAGCGCCAAAAAAGATGTCTGAAGCCCGGTGGGAGAAGCTGGTCTCTCTTGGATGACCTGCTGTGTTGGGAGAAACTGAAGAGGCGGAGAAGTCGGCGCGCCGGGATGGAGAGCTGCACACGAATGAGACAGCACTAACAAATCCAACGTTTAGGAAGATTTCCTGGAAGATGAACTGATCCCGGGCCAAGTCCTAAAAGTTGGATGATAACAATGCACATAAGCCTCCGATTTAGAAGGGTTGTAATCTGATCTTACAAAATAGAAAAGCATCCCAATGGAATGGAAAATGTGTTCCATTAAAAAAAAAAATCAATATATAATATACATTAATTGCACACGGACATAGTTTCATATATTAAATGTTTATTTCTGTCAGTTTTCCTAATTACAGCTAATGAACACTTGACAGTTATCTAGAGGTGTCAGCATAATCATGGAAAGTTGAGTGGAAGGAAAACCTCAAATTCAGTTTCTCAGACAAGTAGAAAATTACGTAAGAGTTGCAAACATTACCTTGGACTTTGGACCACTAGGCAGCAGTCCAGTTCTTTCTCTCTTTATCCCAGGTTAGATGCATCTGACATTGTCTCTGATTTATGAAGCCAGTCATTCCTCGACTGACTGGCTTCAGTCGAGGACTGTTACATTTGTAGCCCATGACAAGATGAGTGGCTCTTAAATGACTGAGTCCAGCTTGAATGAGCCTTGTTTGACAGTCTTCTCAAAGCTATTGTCACCCCTGTTCCTTGTGTTTTTTTTCTACTACACTTTCTTTCCACTAAACTTTTTTAAAACAGTCATTTTGTGATTGGTCAGCTCCGTTATCAATGCTTTTTGTTGCTTGTCCTCCATGTGGAGGGTGTCAGTAACTGTCTACTGGACAACTGCAATTTTCTCCATGATAGTGAAGACCATCAGATTACACTTTTGTATTAAATAATGTCGTTTTTAAGAGAGAAATTGGCTGTAAACTACAATCATTAAAAGTAATATAAAAATACATGAATTAACTTTCTGAATTGAACTACAAAAATAAACTTTTCAATGATGCTGATAATAATGTAACTTACTGAGATGCACCCTAAAGCCTTTCAGATGGTCTTGTCTTCAAATTGTCAAACGGTGGGGTTGTTTTCCCCTGAAATCTAAATGTCACTCGTGTTTATTGTTAGAAGGGGGCTGGATCCATGGCTACAGCCGTTTGAAACAGTAGAAACAGGTGCTGAGGGACATAGCGACACTGACAGTCTGTACCCCATCCTCAACACACACCGCTTTTCTAAATCGATGACTGTGACACACACAGGGACTTGTGGTTATGACACAAACGTGATGGTATATGGAGCTCAGTGTCCCGCAGCAGGATCATTTGTCTCAGGGCCTCTGAAGAATGCATGGAGAGGTGCCTTCCCAACGCCCTATTGGCCGCAACATCTCAGGCACCAACCAAAAAAGACTTTTTGTGTTTCCTTTTGTTAACTTAATTCCTTGTAAAAACAAAGAAAATTTACACAACTAAAAATCTGAAATATTTTGCGTGTTTTCTCAGCACCGTTTACAGCGATAGAACAAACAAAAATCCAGAGTCCATCAGTTTGTAATCGACTATAAATCCAGCTGATCTGTGAAAACCTCAGTATCATGGCGTGTTGCTTAAAGTAGGACCCAGATGCAAGAGCGGCAGTAGCGGAGAATTGATGACGAAAAACGGGAAAATGAAGATCAACACATACAAAAATCACGGGGAGAAGAGGGAGCTGAGACAGAGCAAAAAAACAGGAATCCAGATACCAAAGACAACAGGAAGGTTTAGGGAAAATGACAGGGAGAGAACAGGGAAAATAATGGGATTTGATATGAGGAACCAGCAAGGAGTGACTGAGAATGAGTTGTAAATTTGGTTACTGAACAAGGAACAGATCGCTAATTAGAAACGGTTTTCAGGTGTGAGGAGAGAGAGAAAAAATGGCACATGGGGTGAGGGAGAGCACACAGACTGGGTAACTAGGAAAATGAATGTGTCACTAATAACCAGCCATGAGGAACATAAGAAAACAGAAGTTACTAATGAACTGAACTAGGGTGAAACAGAAACTACTGACCTAATCAAAGAAAAGAAACACACAGAAATAATAAACAAACCCAAAACATCCCAAGATCCCAACACTCAGAGGTTTGAAAGCATCATGAAGACCAAGACACAGCAGAGAGGTCAGAGATAAAGTTGTCTAGAAGTTCAATGCAGGATAAAGTCATATAACCATGTTTTAAAGATCTGTAAAAGCACAATTTATCATATAAAATAGTATGACAGCTCACTTACACTGACAGGCTAGGAAAGGGCAAGAAGCAGCTTGCAGCCTCAACTAACTAACTGGGAGAAAACCTGTCAGAAGACTATGTTACAATGGTCCAGTCAAAGTCCAGATCCAAATCCAATTGAGAATTTGTGGCAAGGCTCGATTTTTACGATGTTCTTCATCCAATCTGACTGAGCTTGAGCTGCTTTTGAAGCTAAATAGGCTAAATGTTTTCTTAAAGCAGAGACACATCTGCAATAGCTGTGATTGGGTTATCCAAAGTACTAAATTTCACATACTAAAATAAATAAATAAATAAATTTAAAAGAAAATCACATTTTCTGCCAGATAAAGCCTAAATAAAAATAATTCAAGTGTGTTGTTGTGACGTGATAAAATGTAAAAATGTTCAAGGAGTACTAATACAGTATTTTCACAAAACAGTTTAGAATAAATTGATTTCCTTTAGCTCAAAAACAATAAACATTTTTGCTCTCTTTCCCGAAATCCTTATTTTCCTGCCGGTATTAAACAGGGAAACTCTCCTCCCTGCTCCACGCATTCATCTTATTCTATACCACCAGTTTATGGAGCATGGAGTCCCTGGAATGGCGTGTGGGAATGCAGCTGGAGTGTTTCACAAGTAGAAAATCTAGACATTATGCGCCTGAGCGCCCTTACATAACACATCACTAGTCTTAGGCTAACTTCACTAGTGACTGATTAAAACCACTTAACCTCCACCCGCCCGAGCCCGGGCGATTTGCATAATTTTTTTTTATGAAAAAACATAACTCCGCCAAAAACAAT